>CAJHQP010010609.1:0-18043 GCA_905132765.1 Moricandia arvensis
ATTGAATAGATTTTAAGGAGGTTTTCGCTCCGGTTGCACGGATTGAGACCATACGACTTCTAATCAACCTAGCCGCACGTAATGGATGGGAAGTTCATCATCTTGACGTCAAAACCGCCTTATTGCATGGAGAACTAAAAGAAATTGTGTATGTATCCCAACCAGAGGGTTTTGAAAAGAAAGGATGCGAGAGCAAGGTATACAAGCTTAATAAAGCTTTATATCGACTGAGACAAGTGACGAGGGCTTGGAACAACATACTAAATAAAATTCTTATGGAGCTCAAGTTTGCAAAATGTTCTAAAGAGCCATCAGTCTATCGAAAGGAAGTAAAAGGGGAACTTCTCATTGTGGCGGTATATGTAGATGACTTATTTGTGACCGGAACCAGTAAGGGGAATAAAGAGGGGTGAGCAACAGGGGAGTCAGTTAGTGGGGTATGGGATGATAGACACCCAAACCTCTAACTAAGTATATAGAACTTCCACTCTGAAGTTTAGCTATAACATGAACAAACACGATGCCTAAAGCATCACACAAAACAAAAAATGAAATGATAGCATAAGGCTAATCCATACATCCCGCATTTTCCTCATAAGGATATAGATACTAGGCGTCGTTAGTACAAAAGTCCGTCTATGTAGCCCCGCAATCATATTCTGGCGTCGATATGCAAACGTCTCTGCACCCCACAATCTCTCAAATCGGCGTTGAAAGCTCAAACGTCTCTGACCCCCGTAATCTCTCACATAGTCCTTATATTTATAATTAATATATATTGGTATATATATATATATATACCAACACTTAACATCAAACAATCCAATCAACGGTTGAATCCTCTAGACCCCTAATTCCGATTTATAATCAATATCCTAACTATCAAGCAAGACTCGATTCAAACAGACGGAACATGTAACGGGATTTACGGAATAGCCCTCACCTTAGCCAAGGTAGAAGATAATGGGAAAATGCCTCGCCCAACAAAACTAGCTTATGTTTCAGAATAATAACTCCAAAGTTGCATGCTTCCCTACGCATGAAAACATTTAGCTTATGCTAAATATGTTGCTTGGAACACAAGTAACAAAGAAAATAACACTTAGCTACTACACGACTTGGATTACGGTTGATGGTGGTGGCTGGCTCAAACTCCGTTGACATGTCTTGCCCCTCCTATGGCTCACGGTTAACGATGGTGGTGGTTGGTGAGCACGGCGTCTCCGGTGGATCTTCATTAACTCCCGCATGGCAAGGCTCCTCCAATACTTCGAGCGAGAATGATGAGTATTATGGCATGGCGAAGCTCTGTTTGAATCGAGTTTGGTCTATTATCAGTAAGAAGGTGACGGAACTCGTCAGTGGGTCGTGATAAAGGTAGTTCAATCTATAAGTAATAAGCTGGAAACTTTATTGATAGAAGAGTTCGAGGTACAAATAAGGAAAAGAGAGGTCAAGTTTGACGGAGCTCAGTGAGCTTGGTCTTGTAACATAGGTCGGATAGAACGTACAAAGTGGAAACCCTAGTTCTAGCCGTCTTCTCAGTCAGTTCGATTTTAGACCCCTTTTTCCTGTTGCCTCCTCTCCCTTTTTATACTATTCACTTTGTTTGCCCTAGCGAGCTGGTCGCGAATCTGAAAGGCTTTTTACTCGATGGGCCAAGGTTGGCCCATCGAGGCAGAGCTTTTTGGTAATCGAGTATTAATTCGACTGATCGCGGGGATTAGCCGAGTTAAGGCTGATTTGTTCCTTGATTAACTGAGGTTGGCTGATCTTTGCGGCGGGCCTGGCCTTTCATTCAACGGGCCTTGCTGGGAAGTTAATTCACCTCCTACAGTAAGTCCCCCAGATCCGTTGCCGAGTTATTGCTGAAGTCAGGGCGGATTTAATAGATTTGGTCTGTTAATGAAGTCAGTCGGCTCGCTTCTCTGCTGTTTGTTTTCTTGCCCTTTTCTTTTTCTTCTAACTCGCTCGACGTCGCTAGCTCGTTAGGCGTTTGTTAGCTCGTTAGAATCGCTAGCTCTCTATACTGTTGATCGGTAGGTTGAGAAGCTCGTGAGAATGTGAATGGTCGCGAGCGAACGAGTGTTTTAAGAGGATCCAGGCCCATTTAGGTTGGAATGCAAATGGTCGCTCGGATTGAGGCCCAACTAGGCTTCTGTAGACCTAATTATGGGTTTGTAGTCGTGCCCTCCTCTTCTTATAAATAGTCCTCCCTTCTTCATTCTTGTCATTCCTCTGCTACTACAGGTATCCTTTCTTCTCTCTCCTTTCTCTCCGCTTTCTCTCTCTAGATTGTGTAGGATATAGTGTTGGTCTAGTAAATATGTCTCCAAGACAGAAGCTTACTCGCGAAGAAAAGGGGAAAGACGTCGCGACTTTGAGTCCTGCTAGAGACGCGACGACCAACGAGATCTTAGACGACTTTGATTTGGTGCACCGAGATTCGTTAGCGGACGTCGTGAACCTTAGTTTGGCGGAGCGACTTCTCGTTGTCAATGCGGAAAGGGAGATCAGGGGCGACGATGACGGGAATGCTGCCACAAAGATGTTGAATGATCCTCGAGTGAGGCAGCCTCGGCTGCTGCCGTCTGATCGTAGGCGGAGAAGTCCTGTCCGATCTCGCTCGGCTCGATCCGGATAGGCCATCATTAGGGCGGTGGAAGAGGATGATCTTCCGTTGGTGCCGACTTTCTACGCCGGCATGGGAGTATTCGAGCGTCAGTCCGCGATTTCCCCGAGGTCGCTTCGTGCCGTCGACATGGAGGGGCAGGCGTGGACCAATACGTGGAGAACGCAATCGACTGTCAAATCAGTGGAGAGCTTGCTCGTTGCTTGCAACGCTGTCGGGGTGACATATCTTATTCCGTCAGAAGATCAGCGTCCTTGGTCGCCCCCGGCCGGGTACCAATGCGTCTATGAATCCTATTTCGAAGCTGACACCAAGCTTTGGTTCCCGATTCCTCGTCTGGTGACTTCATACGTCTCTCAACGTGATCTCGCCCTTAGCCAGATGTTGAACGGGGCTTACCGCACAATGGTCGCATTAATGGTGATGGCCGCAGAGATAGGAATTTCTCTGTGCGTGTATGCATTCGAGCAGCTGACGACGATCTCTCGCCTGGACCACAGCCTTTTCTCCGTGAGAATGAGGCAAAATTACAACATCATCACTGCTCATCCCGTAAAGACACCGGACTGGCAACGTGCTTACTTTTACGTCAAATCAGACATATTTGCTTTTGTTGACCCGCCTGGGGACGAATTTAGGGCTTACTGGAATGGTGTAGCCGGTAGCTAGCTTGTCCTGATCTTTTCTTCTTTTATTTTAATCTGATCCCTTCTTTTCCTTTTGGCAGGAAAGCACCCGAATTTTTACATGTCCGAAGGCATAATCCCAGGAACATTCTTTGCCAACGCTAGGGCATTGGTTGAGCTCGGTCATCGCAGGTTGCCAGATATCAGCGAGGAGAGGATACGTAGGGCGTTAGATCGCATCGATCGTGGTGAGGAGAGCTAAGTATAATTTTATTCTTGTATTGGTTTCTCAAGTGCTCGTGCGCGCAGGTTATTGGGATTCGAGGCCTCTGAGTCTTACTCGGCCGGGTAAAAAGAGATCCAAGCTATTCTCGAAGGAGGAGCAAAGGGAAATAACCAGAGCCTTGAAGATGAAAGATTTGCCTGACTTGACAGCAACACCCAAAGCTCAAAGAGGTGGGTTTCTAATGCAGCGTGCTTAATGAGGGTGGTCGATGGCTTCGGCCTTGACGGAGTGGAATCGTCTGATCGCAGCGTTCATCCCACTTCCGAAGGTGTCGCTGTGGTGGATACTTCTGCTCACAGTGGTCAAAAGAGGTCTCGTTCTGGTGATCTCGACGCCTCCGACGACGAGCATAGTGCTGAGGGCGGCTTGAGGAGAAAAAACGCGAAGAGATTGGCGAGAAGTTCTGCAGCATCTGATATTCCTCACCTCAGAGATGAAGATGAGGACATCCCAGATCCAACCTCCAACCTCCCTAATTTACCGAGCAACAACTCTCTGACTGAGAACGTGGGGGTTCCTCCGGGAAATTCTCAGAAGAAGAGGAGGAGGAAGAAGAAGAAGACTGGGTCGGAAGAGGCGCCGGTTGCTGATGAGATGGGTCAGAACGAGGGCCAGCCCGAAATCCTGGAGCCGAGGGTGCTCCAATTGGTTGATCAGTTGGTCTTCCCGGTGTTAGAATTCATGAGTGTTTGTCTCATGTCAAGAGAGTATTCAGTAAACTTGTGACTGAATTCCCTTCTACCAACAACAAGAACTCACAACTACAAGGAAGAGACAATCAACTTGTGATTGAATCCTCTCAGCAAAACACTCTACATACCATCTGAATCTAACAAGATAAAGTGGCTGCGAGATTGATACAACAACTAGAATTAAACTATCTCTAGTATGAATCTATCCTTGTGAAGTAACACAACACTTATAGTTTGTGTACTTAAGACTTAAAAAGAGATAAAATCAGTAAGCTAGAGTAAGAGAAGATTAATTAAGAGTTTAGAGGTGATTTTAGAGTAGAATGGGCAAGCAATGATCTGCCATTAGGCAGATCCTAAATCGTGTATCACAACCTCTCTACATTGTGAAGAACTTGAAGAACACTTAGTAAAGAGATGGAGATACAAGAATTTTGTATAAGCTTGTCTCTTATTTCTTGCTTAATTCAGAATCAAGTTACAACATATATATAGAGTTTAAACTTGCATGAAAGGGGACAAGGAGACAAGAAGACAAGGTAAAAATGAAAGGAATAGTAATAACCACTCCCAACAACTCCAATTTGAATTTGAACTTGTAGATCCACATTTGAACATCAAATCTCCTTCTAGAAGCTCTCTTAGGCGTGCTCAGGTTGAGCTGAGAAAGCCTCTCAGCTTCCTTGCCTTCCAAGCCACTCTAGATCAAATGACTCTTGCTTGAGCGGGCAGCAGAACACCTGCAACTTGTAACTGGTGTAACTTCCAAACCATAACTCTTTTTGGACTGATTATAATTCGCCGCGAGACCTTGATGAGTATAGAATGTAGGGAAATTGGTTTCATGATCAAATTCTTCATGGTTAGGAATTTACACCCCTTTTCCTGAGACATGCCAGTGTGAACTCCATCACTAGCATTTTCTTCTTCATTCTAATACTCCCCCTCAAGCTTGACCATAGGAGATCCTTGGGCAAGCTTGGAACCTTGAAGAAGCTCCCTCATTAAAAACCTTAGCAAGAAAACCTCATGGGACAAAACTTTCTAAGGGAAAAAGAGTGGACTTCTACAAAGCCTAGGGATTGGCCAATGAGTTCTATGTGTCTTAGAACCAGTGTGGTTGGACACATAGACTCTGGATCAAGGCCTTTCTTAAGCAGCAAGTATGAACTCCATAACTTGCGCACATCATTTCTTGGATCATCTCTTCTACAAGCTGGTTCGTTGTCTCCCTCTTTCTTGTGACTTCTTGCCATCTTCAAGGAGAGTTATGGTCTCTTTCTTGTGACTTCTTGCCATCTTCAAGGAGAGTTATGGTCTACCAGCTTCTGCTATAGAGAACTCCAAGTACCTTCTACATAATGCATAAACACTTGCATCAATTCTCAAGGCATAAACCAATCAATTCATATTTATAGATTGAAATGGTTACTCCCCTTGCATATGGTTGGTATGAATGGTGAGGAGTGTCTCTTGGACACTTGAATCCTCCAAATTATCTGAGGTGAGGAAATGGACGACTTGGACCTTCAGGATAGCTCACCATTACCCCTCCTCAAGCATGATCCGGAGAGAATAAGTGAAGGATCAAGCTTGGAAGTGAGCACATTGAGTATTGAAACCAGGAGCGCATCACCCCTACAGCTGCGCTTAAGTCAACCGGTTCCTCCCTTAGTCTTTTCTCCACTGCCTCTTGTAAGTCTTTTGAACCAGGAGCTCAACACCCAAACAGGCTGCGCTTCTTCAACCGGTTTCACACACAAAACATCTCTCCATGGTCAGGAATGTACATCATGTGTAGGCTCTGAATGACACAGGAATATACATCATGTGTAGGCTCTGATCAGCATGGACAATGTCCTTATTCTTTGTCTTGGACTGGTGATGAACAAAGACAACACTTGTGTACCTGAAACACCACTCAAACTCCAGCAAGAATTAGACCACACACACTAGGATCAGACCTTGATAACTCACCAATTCTGATCCCAATGATTTAAGAAAAGTAACCAGTGAATAAGTGAATGAGTAACAAGAGAGTGAGAGAATGAGTAACCAGAGTATTAGTAGAATGATCTATGGCATGGTCCATGATCAAACTGGGAGAGAACCAGTCACATCTGAGCTGATCCATCAACTTCACCCAAAAGGTCTCCATTGGTTCTAACTTCAGTATGCGCTTGCACCTCCAGGCAATAGACTCCTTCTGTCAAGCTGATCCATCGCTTTCCACCAGACTCTTCACACCAGGTTCTTCAAGCTGGGGCAATCGGTTCTAACTTCAGATATGTTCTGTGCCCATACATTTAACTTCATGTCTCAATGAGACTATGATCGTATCAGTCATTTGAATCTGTGAACTTCGAACATCAAAGACAAAATCAGTGGTGGAACTTCCTAGTGAGGGCACACTCACGCTTGTGGAAGTTCCAAGAGTGCCAAAGGAGAGTGAATGATCATTGTAAAATGAAAGAGATTAATAACTAGAAATTGAGTATTAAGTAACCAAAGTGTATTAGATGTAACCAAGAGTATAGTGGATGATTGTGAGATGGAGAGTATAAGCGGAGGTATCTTCAGTCCATGACCTTCAAGGTTCTATGGCTGAGCAAAACATCAAACCACAGCTCTAAGGCGTTCATGGTTGATCACCAATTCTGGAGAGGCAATGACTTCTCAACCAGTCTTTCATTACATGGATGCAAGGACATGTTCCTTTCAAGGGATTCCTGCAACCTTAACAACAAAAAATAACTCATTAAGAGATTAGATCACACAAAGGTGATTTCTGGAGGAAAGAACAAGGGTTGAATGGAACACAATTCTTTGTCCATCAACCAAGTTCAAAGGCCATAAATGCCAAGAGAAGAAAACCTTTTCACAAAGAAATCTTGCAAAGTAATTTAAAGCAATTTCCTAAGGAATTAAATCCTTTTACAATGGTTCTAATAAACCAAGAATTCATCAAGAACTTATCAAAAATAATTTTAAAATACTTTTCCAGAATTTTAAAAAATACTTTCCACAACCTTTTCATAAGAAAAATCAATTTCCAAAATATTTTCAAGAGTATTCAAACTCAAAACAATCTTTTAATCACTCTCCCTCCCTCAAGCATATATTTGTACAGACTTAATAGCCCAAGCTTATTAAGAGAAACAAGAGGAGAGGAATAAAAGAGTTTGAAATCACAATGCAAAACATTTTTCAGAATTCAAAATCCTTTCAAAGAACGCACATATCTTTGAAATCGATTTTTTTCAAGTGTTTTTCAAGACACAAGTTTAATCTTTTCTCCCTCCCTCAAGCTGGTATGAACAGACTTTATTCTTTCATCCAAAAGCTTAAACAATGAGGAGATCAAGGGGAGAGTCATTGATTTAAAAAAAACTTTTAAAGACTTGCATCTTGAGTAAACACTTATATTTTGAAATTTTGAAATCATAACTCATCTAAACTCTCTACTGTCCAAGTTTTGAATCCTAGCCACATAGCTCCTCAAAACTAATTTGAGTCAGAGAGAGAGAGAGTTTCAGATGAAGAAACAGACACAAAAGAAGTGAGTTCATCCCAAGAAGAGCAACAAGGCTCTGATACCATGTTAGAATTCATGAGTGTTTGTCTCATGTCAAGAGAGTATTCAGTCAACTTGTGACTGAATTCCCTTCTACCAACAACAAGAACTCACAACTACAAGGAAGAGACAATCAACTTGTGATTGAATCCTCTCAGCAAAACACTCTACATACCATCTGAATCTAACAAGATAAAGTGGCTGCGAGATTGATACAACAACTAGAATTAAACTATCTCTAGTATGAATCTATCCTTGTGAAGTAACACAACACTTATAGTTTGTGTACTTAAGACTTAAAAAGAGATAGAATCAGTAAGCTAGAGTAAGAGAAGATTAATTAAGAGTTTAGAGGTGATTTTAGAGTAGAATGGGCAAGCAATGATCTGCCATTAGGCAGATCCTAAATCGTGTATCACAACCTCTCTACATTGTGAAGAACTTGAAGAACACTTAGTAAAGAGATGGAGATACAAGAATTTTGTATAAGCTTGTCTCTTATTTCTTGCTTAATTCAGAATCAAGTTACAACATATATATAGAGTTTAAACTTGCATGAAAGGGGACAAGGAGACAAGAAGACAAGGTAAAAATGAAAGGAATAGTAATAACCACTCCCAACAACTCCAATTTGAATTTGAACTTGTAGATCCACATTTGAACATCAAATCTCCTTCTAGAAGCTCTCTTAGGCGTGCTCAGGTTGAGCTGAGAAAGCCTCTCAGCTTCCTTGCCTTCCAAGCCACTCTAGATCAAATGACTCTTGCTTGAGCGGGCAGCAGAACACCTGCAACTTGTAACTGGTGTAACTTCCAAACCATAACTCTTTTTGGACTGATTCCAATTCGCCGCGAGACCTTGATGAGTATAGAATGTAGGGAAATTGGTTTCATGATCAAATTCTTCATGGGTAGGAATTTACACCCCTTTTCCTGAGACATGCCAGTGTGAACTCCATCACTAGCATTTTCTTCTTCATTCTAATACCCGGAAGCTTACCTTGAGGTGGCTCGTCTTCGATGCGAGGTAAGTTGATAATATGCCGTCCCTTGTATTTTGTTAACTTTGGTATTTTGACCTTGGTATTTCTCTTCGTAGGTTGACAGCGGGGTGAACCTCTTGGTCGAGAAGTACGATTCCGAGCTGAAGGCAACCTACGCGAGTTTGAGAAAGGCCCAAGAGAAGACTAGGAAAGCGCAGAAGAAGGTCTATGCGCTCGAAGCTTTGCTCGAAGAGGCCGAAACGACTAAGGAGGAAGCCATCAGTCGGGCGGAAGCTCAGGCGAAGGAGCTCGAGGGGGTCTCCAAGGACTTGGATGTTGCGCAAGTTGCTGCGGAAGAACTGCGGATGGAGAAGCTTCAGCTCGAAGAGGAGAAGGCTGCAATGGCAGAAGAATTCAAGAGGGAAGCATCTTCTCTACGGAGGTCGCGCGTCAGCGAGGTGACTCGAGAGCGGGCTAAGGTTCGTGCAGTGATGGCCGCTAAGGCGGAGATCTGCTTCAAGCGACTTCGGGATCGCGAGGAGAAGCGAGATAGGTTTGACGATGCACGATGCCTGTGGAGCCAGGCCTTTGGAACTCGCAAGTGTCTGGAGATGATCAAAGAAGAGGGGGAGGCAATCCCACAAGAGAAGATAAACTTCTTCCTCGAAGAAGAGAAGCTCAGGAAGGCTGAGGCGGAGAAGCTTGATCCCGGATCACCAGAAGATTGTGATCACTTGTTGTCTCCGTTAAGGTTGGAATCAGAATACGTCGATGAGGCGCTTCTCGCCTTTATCGAAGGTGGTTATGACAAGCCTCCTCAGGACCTTGATCCGCAGTCCGCTTCGGCGCATCTCTTGGAAGAGAATGAGGTTGCTTCTGAAGAGAGAGAGAGATCGGCAGACATCCAAGCGACGAGCTTAAGACTTCTTCTTCTCGCTCTTCGGACTCGTGAAGGGATGGCCGATCAGATTTCTGTTTTCCTTTTGCATGTTATGCTTACTCCGTTGGCGGAGCTGCTGTAATATTTTCAAAGTGTTGTTTTAATCCAAAACTGTTTTATCTTGGTTGTCAAATTGGATCCCGAGTTTAAATCCTTTTTTTGCTTATTTTTGCTTTAGTGAGTTATCGGGCTTAAAAGTTTACCTGACGTAATCCCGTACGGCCACTCTAGTAGGTCGTTGACTCGGGGAAGCCGACTGAGTCGGGCTTTGAACTCAGGACTTAAAGGTCTTTTTGTTTTACTTGCCTTAGCGATTTATTGGGCTTAAGACCTGAAGTAATCGCGTACGGCCACTCTAGTAGGTCGCTGGCTCGGGGTAGCCGAATGGATCGTGCTATGAGCTCGGGACTTAAAGACTTTCATTTTGTGCCTTAGCGATTTATCGGATTTAAGATCTGATGTAATCGCGTAGGGCCTCTCTAGTAGGTCTCTGGCTCGGGATAGCCGAATGGATCGTGCTCCGAGCTCAGGACTTAGAGACTCGTTTCGTGCCTTAGCGATTTATCGGATTTAAGATCTGATGTAATCGCGTAGGGCCTCTCTAGTAGATCTCTGGCTTGGGATAGCCGAATGGATCGTGCTCCGAGCTCGGGACTAAGAGACTCGTTTTGTGCCTTAGCGATTTATCGGATTTAAGATCTGATGTAATCGCGTAGGGCCTCTCTAGTTGGTCGCTGGCTCGGGATAGCCGAATGGATCGTGCCCCGAGCTTGGGACTTAGAGACTTTCGTTTTGTGCCTTAGAGATTTATCAGATTTAAGATCTGATGTAATCGCGTAGGGCCTCTCTAGTAGTTCACTGGCTCGGGATAGCCGAATGGATCGTGCTCCGAGCTCGGGACTTAGAGACTTGCGTTGGTCTTTGCAAAGTAACGATGTGGACTTAGGGCTGGCCGGTCCCTGTTCCAGGAGTCATCGCGATTTCGTCAATTATTATACCTGCAAACCCGCATGGCTCGCCAAACATGTGTCTGATCAGGACTTAGTCCTTGTTACGCGAATGGGGGAGTCGCGCGAATGCCAGTACTTAATCCTTGTTACGCTCTCGTAACCAAACTCGAGGCATTAGCATGGCACGAAAAGGGTTTGTTTTAGGGTTATGGCTGAACTCGTTGATAGCTGCCTACGTACCCTGTGGGAGGGGATCAAGCCATTCGTAGTTCTTTTTACCGAGCAGAAGTAGCTGAGGAAGGCTCATCTGCTCGGCGAGCGGAAGTGGCAGTACTGCGCGCGGAAGTGGCAGTACTGCGCATTCGCTCTTTTTACGGGTTAACGTGACTGAAGAGTCATTAACTCGGTTTTTTTTTTTTTTTTGAGAGTACTACTCGGCATAGTAAGGTTTCAGATGCATCGAGTTCCAGGCTCGTGGGACTTGCTCGCCGGTGGATGTCTCGAGATGAAAGACGCCGGGTTTGACGATTTTAACGATCTTGTAGGGCCCTTCCTAGTTGGGGCCGAGCTTTCCAGCGTTTGGCTCCCTGGTATTTTCGAAAACCTTTCGCAGAACGAAGTCCCCCAGCTCGAATGGCCGAGATCTCACTTTTTTGTTGTAGTAGCTTTCGATCTGATGCTGATAGTTTTTTATGCGTAGAAGTGCCTGGTCTCGTCGTTCTTCAATAGCATCTAGCGCGTCGAGGAGCATGTCGCTGTTAAGCTCGACGTTTTCCGGCATCTTGGATCTTTGTAGGCTCGATACGTTGACTTCTGCCGGTGCCATTGCTTCGACGCCGTATGCGAGAGAAAAGGGGGTTGTCTTGGTTGCACTTCTCGGGGTTGTTCGATGCGACCATAGGACTCCATTTAGTTCGTCTGCCCAACACCCTTTCTTGAGGTCGAGTCTCTTTTTAATTCCGTCGATGATGGCTTTGTTTGAAGACTCGGCTTGACCATTACTCTACGGATACCTCGGGCTAGACATGTTTAGTCGGATTTTCCATTTGGCGCAGAACTCGCAGAATTGGTGTGAGATGAATTGTGAGCCGTTATCTGTCACGATCTCGTATGGAAGGCCGTGACGGCAGATGATGTTTTTCCACACGAATTTCTGAACCTCTCTCTCTGTGATATTAGCATAGGCCTCGGCCTCGATCCATTTTGTGAAGTAGTCGGTAAGGACGATGAGCTGTCATCGTTCGGAGCGTCTCAGTCGGACAGTGAATGGTCGATGCGTGCCGTTGGCATTTGTCGAAATGTCGGGCGTGGGATTCGCAGTCGGAGATCATCGTTGGCCAATAAAATCCGAGGCTTTTTATTTTTAGAGCGAGAGCTCGTCCGCTGGAGTGGTTCCCTTCAGCTCCTTCGTGCGTTTCAGCCAATACGAGGTATACCTCTTCTCCGTGGAGGCATCGAAGAAGGACTTTGTTCGCCGTCCATCGGTATAGTAGTTTCTCGATAACGACATAGCTCGTGCTACGTGCCTTCAGTCGTCTGGCTTGCCATTTGTCTGTGGGCAGTTTCTCGTCAGCAAGGAAATCGATGAGCTCGGTTCGCCAATCCGGTTCGACCTTATCGGTTGGTTGTATCGCTAGGTCGGGGGAGGTCTCGGATAGCTCCTTAGCAGTGGTGGGGATGCTTGGTATTTCGATCCTATGGATCGGGATCGTCCTCTGGACTTGATCGCGGATCCTACTCCCTAGCGCCGCGAGAGCGTCGGCACATACGATCTCTCCTTACGGGACTTTGGTAAGCTCGAAGAAGTCAAACTTGCAAGCGAGACATTGGACGATCTTCAGGTATGCGTTCATTCGTTCATTCTGAGTGTCGTAATCGCCGCTGAATTGGCTTGTAACTAGCTGGGAGTCACAGTACGCGCTGACTCGCTTCGCGTGGACTGCTCTTGCGAACTGGAACGATTGTCTTATCAATTCTCCGGTTGGAGATTGCAGCTGGGCCCCAGCTCCCGACCCCTTGTTTGTTGAAGATCCGTCGACATGAAGGATCCAATTTTGACTTGGGAGTATTAGAACTTGCTCGAGCTCGGGCGACAGTTCCACCATAAAATCAGCCAATACTTGTGATTTGGCTGCTGTGCGGTTTTTGTATACGATATCATGCTCGCTCAGTTCGAGTGCCCACTTGGACAATCGCTTGGACTGGTTGGTGTTTTGCATTATTGTCCTAAGAGGCTGATTTGTCAGTATCTCGATCGTGTGGGACTGGAAATAAGGACGTAGCTTTCTTGCCGAGGTAACGACATCCAGTGCCATCTTTTCCAAAGTTGGGTATCGCGTTTCGGGGTCGGTCATGCGCTTGCTGGTATAGAATATGGGTTTTTGCTTGCCTCGGTCTTCTTTGAGGAAGCTGCTGACCGCGGTTTCTGAGACCGCAATGTATAAATAAAGTGTATCTCCTGCTTCAGGTTTGGCTAGCACCGGAGGGGTGGTCAGGTAAGTCTTGAGTTGGGTGAAAGCTTCCTCGCACTTGTCGTCCCAGATGAATCGCTTATTCCCACGCAGAAGCTCGTAGAAAGGGAGGCACTTGTCCGTCGAGTGAGAGGTGAAGCGATTTAGGTCTGCGATCCGCCCTGTCAGGCGTTGAACTTCTCGACTATTTCTCGGGCTAGGGAGATTAAGGATTGCCGAGATCTGCTTTGGGTTGGCTTCAATCCCTCTTTGCGTCACGATGTATCCGAGGAACTCACCGGACTGGACTCCGAACGTACACTTTGCGGGGTTGAGCTTCATTCCATACTCGTTCAATATCTTGAAACAGTCTCGCAAGTGATCTGGGTGATCTCGAGCTTGGGGCGACTTGACCATCAAATCATCGATCTATACTTCTATTTTCTCGCCTAGCTTGTCGGCGAACATTCGGTTGACGAGATGCTGGTAGGTTGCTCCGGCATTTTTGAGCCCAAATGGCATCACGTTGTAAGCGAAGGTGCCCCTATCGGAGATGAACGTGGTTTTTTCTCGGTTGTCCGGGTGCATTGATATCTGGTTATATCTGGAGAAGGCGTACATGAAAGATAAGAGCTCGTTCCCGGCTGTGGATTCTACGAGCTGATCAATGTTTGGGAGTGGGAAGCTATCTTTCGGGCATGCTCTGTTTAAATCCGTGAAATCGACGCAAACGTGCCATTTCCTGCTCTTCTTCTTTACTACTACTGGATTCGTGAGCCATTCGGGATATCTGACTTCCGAAATAGATCCTGCGTCTAGCAATCTTTTGACTTCTTCATTAACCGCTCTAGATCGCTCAGGTCCGAGCTTACTACGTTTCTGTCGAATTGGCTTGAAGGTTCGGTCGACGTTAAGCTCGTGCGATGTGATGTTGGGATCAATTCCTTTCATGTCAGAGGTCGTCCACGCGAAGGTAAAAATGTTTTCCTTGAGAAAAGCAATGATCATTTGTTGTATTTCATCTGGGATGAGAGCGCCGATATGTTTGACTTTGGTCGGGTCGGCATCGTCGATTTGGATCTCGATGACTTCGTCTTTCTGGGGAAAGGCCTTTTGGAGAAGTCGGGCGACGGCATTTACACGCGGTGGCTGAAGTTTGACGTTTGCGACGAGGAGATCGCGAGCAGCCTGCTGGTCTCCTCGTATAGTTTTTATGCGTCCGTCATTCGTGGGAAACTTGATGCATTGGTGATACGTCGAGGAGATTGCTTTCATCAAATGGAGCCAAGGGGTTCCCAGAATGACATGGTAAGGAGTATCCATTGCGACGACGGAAAACTTGACCGTGCGAGTAAGCCCACCGGCGAATACTAGGAGTCGGATGGTTCCGATCATTTCTCCAGAAACTCCGTTGAATCCTGTTAATGATCTGTTGGAAGGCTTAAGTAGGCGGAAATCAACTCCCATTTTCTCGAGTGTTTTATGGAAGATAAGGTCGACCGAGCTTCTGGTATCGATCAGAACTTTCGTTACTTCGCAAGCACCAATGCCGAGTTCAATGAGCAACGGATCATTATGCGGCACACTAACTCCGATCGCATCTTTAGCCGAAAAGGTAATCGTCGGGTCGTTCTCTGGTTTCATGGGCCATCGTTGCGAGGTCTTCGGTTGACGCATATGGTTATTGATCGACCTTACTGATTCGCCACATGGGGGAGATCCTCCAATGATCACGTTGATGTGGTCTCTTCGAATATTTTTCCGCAGATCATTGCTTTGCTGAACGACCTTTGGCGCGGCTTCGGTATTGATGAGCTTTGTCTCTAAATATCTGCGCAAATCGGAGCTTTTTGATCGATTCAACTTGATGCGGAGATCCTCCTCCTTTGAGTTGAGAGATGCACGGAGATCCTCGCTCTGACGGCTAACCTCCAACTTGAAGGCTGTGCGGGCTTTCCTTGCTCTGGAGGCGTTGATCTCTGCTCGGAGGTCGATTGCATCTGAAGCTGATACAGTGTCCAATTGCTCGCTGGTGCCGATTTTGCGTTTGAGTTTGTGTCGCATATCTTCAAAATTGAACGAACCGGTTTCCTGAGACGCAGGTCGCTTGCTCGGGGGTCGACAGGGGTTGGATGAGGCCAGCTCATCCTCGTCGTCAGTCGAGATGTCGGGACGCGCGAGGATGACCTTGACTCGGCGCCGAATCTTCGGTTGCTCCTTGTCAGCGGATGAATCTCCATTTTCCCGAGCTATGGCTGTAACTTGCGCTGGGTACACCTTTGGTTCGGACTGCTGGGCCATGCTTTGAGACCTTTGCGCTTTTTTATCCTTGTTCTTGCTCCAACTTTTGGCGCTTTTTGGTTTCTGGTTGGACTGCTCGAGATCGAGCTTGACGTTGGCTAAGGATGAGAGGAATTGTTCGTATAGGACTTTACATTCCTTTGTGTCGTGTTTCTTGGATTGGTGATAGGAACACCACTTTTCAATCTCCGTGGGGGCTGATCTCGACGGTTCGGTGGGAGCTTTCAGTTTAGTTCCTTCAGGCGTTGATGGTTTGGGGTAATGGTTCCATCTTTTTCCCCGAACCTCAACCAGCGAGCTATCGGACTCGTTTACCAGGTAAACATAGCTCTTCTTCTGGCTGATTTTTTCCGCCGGGGCGTGCTGCCGAGGTTCTTTCCATGCGTCGGATACTTTAGTCGTCGAGGTTTCTCCTTGCTTCGTCGCGTTTTGTTTGCTTATTATCGCCTTGGTGTCTTCCTCCATGCGTATGAAGTTGTGAGAGCGAGCGATTGCGTCTGCCAAGGATTTTGTCGGGCTCCTGTACAGGTCATCGCGAAACTTGGAGCGTACATAAAGTGTGTTCATGAGGGCGTTCACGGCGATTTCGTCGGGGACTTTCACTTTGGCCATGATTTCTTTAAATTTTTCCATGAAACTGCGAAGGCTTTGGCTCGGCGACTGAGAGAGATGCCAGAGGTCGGATACTTGGGCCTCTTCGTGGGAGAACATGATGTAATTTTTGCGAAAAGCGGACGACAGGTCGTGGAAGCTGTAAGACCCGATCCTGGTCCATTGAACCCCAACCAGATCCAAGTCTTAACCTAAACATTACTAAGGTTGATTCCGGTTTTAAGCCGAATAATTTCTAAGTCCTTTTAACGAAACTGAGGTTCATTCATTCAGAGTTAGAATTAATATCAAATAAGGGGCAAACAAATTGTATAAATATAAATCAGAGTGATACAAAGTATTCATGTGATCCAACTTGCACAATAGGCTATCATAAGTTCATAACTTAAACGTTTCTACCCCTTAACCCACACACACATCCATTCCGGCTTGAGTCCTCATGGTTCCTTGGCCTTGCCACGGTCCATGTCCTTACCTGAAACCACACAAGCACAACAGCATGATAATATGTCTGATAACCTAACCACAAACCTAAGCAATTGCATGGTTCTGCGCCTAAAGACCATCTTAGACCAATTCTGACTCTTTTTCAAAAGTGGTCCAAAAACTAAATAAAATTCATGAAAATTCGTGATAAATCCTAACTAGGCGGAATCCATGGTCGGATTCACCAGAAACCCCCCCCGAACCCTAAGATCCGACCCAATCAGCCCTTGGACCAAAATATGGTTTTTGAGCAAATCAAATCCAAATCGTGTCTAGTCTTTTCCAATAATTCTTATAAATCCTAAAACATCTATTCTCAAGTTTTCAAGCCAAACAAACGCATATAGAGTAGTTTGGAATCATGGAACCCATTTCTGGCCGATAAACTGTCCAATGGAACCAGCCTTATGCTTGGTCCATGGAAAGGCCGTCCTGATTTCCAAACTCTTATAAACATATCAGGAGAGGAAGATATAAGAAGTAGACAAATGGAAATGGGCGTGATCAGAGTTCCAGAGATCATAAACCACATGTTCTCACACAATGGTCCATGCCCTTGGTTTACATGATCCACACCACTGACCTTAGAGGATCGATCCTTCTGGCCACGATCCTTCTCCTTCTCCTTACCACGATCCCTTTGTCTGGTATCCATGTCTGCGCCTTGATCTTCACAGAACTCACACGGTTGGATAGATCACACGCCTTCTCACTCACACGGATTCAGCCTTCAAGATCGGTTCTTCTTTCTCTCTTTTCTCTCTGGATTTTGGTAGAGGTTTGCCTTCTGTTTCTGACTGATTAATTTCGTCCAGAGGGTCTTATATTTATAGGGAAAGGCGTGGTAACTGTCTCTGGGCGAAAAGGCACTAATTGGGGGCACAAAACTGCCCAAAACTGCCAAACTGCCCATTCCCACCCTTTCTGCCCAAAACCGCCCAACTGCTCTTTTTGTACGTGTGGGCTTCCTGGTACAAGGCCCATTCGTCCTCCTGGATCGCTGGTTCAATTTCCAAAACCCACGGACCCTTGCTGGATCAGGGAAGATCCATCCAGACCCATAACCGCCCATGACCCGTCCACACCGGCCCGAACCATAACACTTCACCGAGCTGAGATGAGCTGAACACTAGCTGCTCCAGCTGAGTGAGCTACCACTGAGCTACTCCTATCTGGTTGAGCTCCTTCCAGCTGGTCCGAGCTTCATCCGCGCATCGTCCAGCTGTCTATACTCTTGTCCAGCTACCTTAAGCTTCCCGGAGCTACCCAAAACTTACCCAGAGCTTGGTTGAGCTGCCTCAAGCTGTCCTGAGCTGTTTTGAGATTCTTCCTTACACCTCCCAGCTGCATTAAGCTCATTTCCAACCTTTCCTGGTTAAGTCTCAGCTTCCTGATGCACTTAACCTACTTCCCGGACCATGATACCTCATGGTTAGACCCTAAGGCCTTGCTGGTACGTTTTCCTGTACCATGTTCGTCCCAACGATTTTGTCTAGGATCGGGGACATGACA
>CAJHQP010010610.1:0-18038 GCA_905132765.1 Moricandia arvensis
TGAGAACTACCTTTTTACATCCTAAAATATTTGCAACGTCCAGTGGTAGATACTTCTGAAGAATAAATTTCTTGTTCTTGAACTTGAGATACCTGTCGCAGGCCGCCTCGGTGAAGAACTTAGAATTGTAAGAAGGAGATTGAGGTTGATACATCTTGGGTTGCGATCACACAGACTCAGCAACCATCAACCGGTAAGCTTCGTATCTTGGTCCTTTTGGTTGAAAGGTGTGAGTTTTGTCGGCTGATTGATCGTCGACCGCCAGTTTCAAAAAAAGATTTGTGTTTCTTTATCCAATCCAGACAATGAGCAAGACTAAGATCAAAAATGTGAAGTATCATCCTGACCCAAGATGAGTGCCTTTCTTAATAGGATTGTTTGACTGTGAAAACCCAGTTTCAGTTTGGGACCCTACACTAAGTAAATTGTTGAATCAAATGATTGATCAGTGACTTGACATGTGATTTTTCTACATAGACTCACTTTCCCTTCTAGACATTTGTAACTCATGATTGAAGATCAACAATTCCCAATGCTTTTTGAAGACCCAAAAAAAGTTGTGTCTCGATCAACATGCTTTGTACAAGAGTGCTGGACAGGGTTCTTCGATACATTTATAGCACTCATATTATCGCAGTGGACTAACAGAGGCTCAGAATTGACACTATAAACCACAAGCATCTGTCTCATCCATAGTAGTTGTGTGCAACAGCTTCCAAAGGCAATGTACTCAGCTTCTGTTGTAGACAAAGATACACAGTTTTGTTTCTTATTGTGCCATGACACCATGTTGTTTCAGAGAAAAAAACATCCTCCAGAAGTGCTTCTTTGATCATCTACACACCCAGCTCAACCGGCATCGCAAAAACCTGCAATGTTGGCATTAGTTTCAAAGGAATAGTGAAGACCAAACTCAAGTGTACCTTTCACATATTTAATGACTAGTTTCAGCGCCTTCATGTGTGATTTCTTTGGCGAGGCTTGGGTAGCGAGCACAAATACCAACACTTAAGCAAAGATCTGGCCGGCTGGCCATGAGATAGAGCAAACTTTCGATCATAGCTCTAAACAATTTCTCATCAACCTTCATTCACGCGACATTTTTGAGCTCTAGTAATTTTGCTTGTTTTCATCCCAATCAATTTTCACCAAGTTCTTAGCATACGTGCTTTGTGAGATGAAAATTCCATCTTCCAATTGTCAGATTTGAAAGTTAAGGAAGTAGCTTAATTTCACCAACCATGCTCATCTCAAACTCCTTCTTCATCGTTTGTACAAACTCATTGACATGGTGTGTTTATTGTTCCAGAAGGGTATAAATATCCTAAACAGTTAACTATCAAATTAACTCTTAATCCTAACACACAAAAAAAAATACTCTTGCCAAGAGAGATAAGGTGTAGTACTTATGGATCGAATCTATAGAGAGCAATGGCACACAATAGATTTCTTATTTCTAAAGACTAAGGTTGGTATATATATCAGTAGAAGTAATCAGTTTAAGAAAATATTACTTATCCAGAAGTATAGATGAAATATGATAATAATGGAAATATAGAAATATGACAATAATGCAAATATAGAAATATGAGAATAATGAAAATATGGAAATGTTTTATTAAGCTTAACTAAAATGTAAATATTCTAGATCTATGGTTTCAGGCTTAATGGATTATAGGGAATAGGAAAACACGAAAATGTAAATATTCTAGAACTCAAATATTAACTATTCTGATCCATTTAACTCCAACTCTCGTATGCGAGTAAAGGAAAGACCATTGATCGACGACTAAGCCTAATGTCGATCGATGGTGAAACCAGAAGGACGTGTGAACGAGATTTGATATGTTCACCAAGCTAATCAAACCAGCTCTCGCATGCGCCTAACAACCTAGTTGAATGGATGTCTCTTCTGGCACATAACCTACTCTTGTAGTCGTCCATGTCTGGATGTGGTTTATTTTATTTCACTTTCAAATTAACCATATTTCCCATTTTTACTCTCTCAAATAAGAGGTTCAGTCTAGTACTTAGGGATCAAATTCACAGAGACTCTAGATTTGCACAATACACTTATTATTTTTTAATTAAAGCTAGATGAATTATAACAATAACAATAAAAGTGATTTCAAGATTAATTTGGTTTGTGAGGATTAAATTAAGAGATTAGACTTAGGGGAGATTCTCAGGTAGTTAGATAATGTAGACTAATAGATTGCTAGGGTTTTATAAAGCATCGTTCTTAACTCAAACCTTAGGGTTTAGGAGATCGCTCTCGCGCATCTCAACTGAGTATCAATCGATGCCAACTAGGTAACGTCGATTGATGCTCATTCTAACAAGTACTAGTTTGCTGTTTTATGGGCTCTCTTCACTTCTATTTCAACACTCGTTTGTTACTAGTTATTTAGATTGTTTTAGATAGATTCCAGGTAATAACTAGGCTCTCGTTTGCGCTATAGAACCCTAATTTCTAAGATTGAGGTGATCAAAGTTAAACTTAACATTAAGAGCAACTTAAACAAAGAACCAAGAAGATTACCCTAGCAATTCTATAAAATCAGCAATACATTACTACCATTGAATAACCCTAAATCTAATAGAGAACTACTGAGACATAGCAATAAAGAATATGAATAAATTCTGAATAAACTGCATAGAATAATCTGAGTTAAAAGATAAGGAGTTCAAGGTCTTCTTTGTAATGATGATAAGATCTTCTCTCCAATAGATCTAGCAATGTATTCCAACTCTAACTTAAAACTTTGGTGTAACTTAGAAGACAACTTTCTCTTAGGTCTTCTAGGCTTACGTTAAAACAAAGGTACAAAACCCTAATAAATAAACTAAATTTGGCCAAGGACTTATCTTGCAGTTAATGAAACTTCAGGGTAAAACTTGTAAGTTCTCAAGCCTTCACCAATCTTTCTGTCGACTTGACTGTCGATCGACGTACAGTGTGTGACGTCGATCGATAGTCTATTCATAAATCATGATCCGACTCTGAGTTTCTGCTGAGCAATCTTGAATGCTACAAAGTAGTCCAAAAGCTTCAATTGCTTCCAATGAGTACCTAGACATGTAAATATTCTAAAACAATACCAATTGCATATAAAATGCTCTAAAAACACTCTATATATCATAGGTAAAATCCATGGTATATCAACTCCCCTAGATTTAACATTTTGCTTGTCCTAAAGCAAACAAAGCCTGTGTAAGAAGTTTTAAAAAACGGAGACTCACATAATGTCTAACTATAACTGTCATTTTACTTTGTTGAAACCACATTCCTATCATGTCAATTACAGATAAACTTTATATACCTTATCCTAGTATAGCAACCAAATCCATTCTACCAACAACTTAGCGAACACTAGTCTGACTTTCCCCTCCACTGATTTTCATTTCTTTGCATAAAATAAAAGTGTAGGCTTTACCTTGAGAGTATCAATCAAATGATACATGGACTCTTACCTCTGCAAGTATCTGAACACATATGTAGTCTTCTCTTATTCCTTTCCTCTCTCTCTTCTATCTTTTTCTCATTCAATGTCTCCCTTCTTTTGAGGGTATCATTTTATTTTTTTAATTGACTGAGATATTTGGATAGACTTCCATGAATCAAGCTCTAATGGTTGTAGCCACTAGATCTTGTTCACTTCTTTTGATCTTTATCTCTTTCTAGGATCATATGAATCAAGCTTTATTGGTTGTAGCCCCAAAATCCTGTTCGATTCCTTTTTATCTATAGGGAGAGAAAGGGGAATTAGAAGCACACAAACTTTTACCTTCCAGACTTGCAGAAGGAATCCGATCCAGTGTATACCAAATCCCAAAGCAAGCAAATAATGTCAGGATTTGTGTTGGAAATCAGCTTCGGTTCCCTCAAACTTTCTAAGCAAGTGTGATATAGTGGCATGATGATCCACTTTGGTATATCTAGCAATCTCTGTAAACAACTTTCTAAGAATGGTGCAAAAGTGTGGTTAATCAATAATAAATTTTGATCATAGTCTCCTTCTTGACCCAATAAAGCTTTTTGAAAAAATTTATAAAAAGACTTATATAATTATAGTGATACAATTCAAAAACAAATAGATAGCATTAGGGAACCTCCCACAGACTTAAATTACACTGTCCCCAATGTAATCCATCTCAGATTGGTAGGGGAAATTAAATCATAAGGAAACATTGTTCAGGATAGTCGAATATACAATCTCTGTTAGTAGTATCGATCAATGCAGTAGGTGTGCGTCGACCGATGGTAAAACCATCAACTTTGAACGATGGTGAACGTTATGGGTATCGATTGCTGGTGTATTCAAACTATCGGGTAAACCTTTAAAAATATAATAAATACTGAAATGAGTTAGTAGTATAATAAAGTTAAAAATCATAACTCTCTGTTAAATCGCTATCGATCGACATCAACAGGGATGCGTCGATTGATGCGTAGATGACATACTGAATCGTTGTGTGTCTATCTCCATTCTGATCATCTCTCTTTGGGTTAGCTCTGTTAGACACTCAAAACACACGTTTAAAAACATCCAAACAGCAATAAATAGATAGTTTAAATCCAAATGCAACAATAAAATAAATATGAGTATAAGTCTGGAAGTGAAATGAATAAAAGACGAAGGAGTATCGAAGGACTACTCCTCGTCTGATGTATCCAAATCATGCTGCCACTGCTGTGTGCTGCTGTGGCGATCTGACTCTGGTCCTGGACGGCTGAAGCACTGGCATCGAGACATCGTCTCCACCCTGGCCCATATCGCTCGAACTGCGTCCACCAAGACTCACTAGAAAACACCATGGTCGTGTTGGGGATCTCTGGGTTCTGCGGGGAAGGCTGTGAGTGGTGAAGGTGCTGTGCCGCCTCATCCTCTGCGGCTGCTATGATGGGTGTGCTGGTCTGAGGCGTCCTCTGTGTCGTACTCTAAGGGGTGCCGTGTGGAGGTGGCGCTCAGCTGGAATGGAATGCGAAGCGCGGTAGATCGTCAGAGAAGTCCGTCACCTCGCCGCACTGGAAGCTCTATTATCCTTGGTCCCTCGTCATCCACAAAGGACCAAAAGCGTCCCTTCTTACCACTTGGTCCTCTTCATGTGACCCTCATCCATGAAGCGCAACTCTCTCTCTACCAAAGCTCTCTCGAAGCTAATGCCAAGAAAGCTGAAGATGGGGTGTCAAGAGGCTCCTATCGTCTCCATCTTCGTGCCAGAACCCTTGAAGGGTTTGTCCTTCAGGTTATGCAGGTGCTCAGAAATATAGCCCGCCAAGTTCCTCACTTGTTGATGGCGTTAAATAGGTGGAGGATAGACACTCGCTCGTCGAGCCCAACTAATTCCCCGACAGAATAATATAGCATCTGTTAGCTCACTGACCACATAACTTGTTGGTTCCACTCTGCACAATGGTGTGTGGCAAGTACTTTAGGAAATAGCGTCGCAGTAGGGTGATAGACGAGTCACGTCTTAGTAGCATGAACCTGAGTCAAAAAGGACATGTCCACGATGAGGACCCAGAAAGTCAGGCAACCAAAGTATAGAGCAGCATTACTGAACAGGCGCTATGCGTACGATGTCGAAGCATACACATCTCACAGAGCGCGGAAATGGTGAATACCAGTACCGGATGCCTCTGATGACGGTAAAAGTCAGGGTGGCCTGCTTGCGTCCACCTCTTACCCTGGGAAGCTCTTGTAGAGTACCTGAGGCCGTAGCTATGAGTACTGTCGGAGCGTAGGTGGGATACATAGCGATAAGAATCGCTGTAGACCATGATGGTGCTCAATCCAAAGGGCTGCTGCCTTCTCTGTCTAAAGAGGTCCATGTCAGAGCCATAACTCTTCAGTATTTCATCGCGAGATTATCAGAGCGAACATTGAGTGGGCTCGAATCGGTAACACTTGCCAAGCGTGTCGATAGTAGAGGCTAGTAAAGAATCATTGCCACTCCATCGCGTCACGGGACGATAGTGTGCACTCCATCATATGCCACTCTCTTTACGAGGGTTAGGATCAATCCATTGAATGTCACATAGTAAAGCGCTTCTCCTCTTTTGGAGTGAAGAGATCGGCGCATGGGGGACCGTTGTTCGAAGCACTGGGCTACAGTCTCGTTTCAGTGATTTGCGGGCGCCTCATCATCCATCGTGCATAATGAAATAAAACCAAAAAATCATTATTGGTATCGGGACATAGAGAGCTACCGTCGATCAATCGTGATATGGGGGTGTCGATCAACGGGGGTCGATAGATCAAGTTCGTCAAGATTGATATTAAAAATTCCTTATGTGGCGTCCATTAACCTTGCATACTCTCCAATGCGATCTTCTAATGTAGAGATGTCGCCTTCAGGAGATGTTCTTCTTTCTCTAGAGGTTCGTTCAAGCACATGTCTATGAATGATTCTTTTGCTAGGTCGGAAATGTAATCGATATGGTAGGTTTGACCGTCGATCAAAGTTGTTTTATTATCTTTTCCATGTAAAAGACCATCAGTATCTTCCCGATGTTGAGGCATATACGTCCTTCTCTAACATCAATGATTCTCCCGGCACGTTGGCCCAGGAAAGGTCTTCCTAAGATAATCGGATTTTGAGGTTCTCGCTCATATTTAAGCAATATGAAATCTGCAGGTAATCACAGTTATGAATACGTACGGGTACGTCCTCAGTACACCTTCCGGAATCCTAGTGGATCTATCAGCTAAAACGAGTGTGACCCTGAAGGTTGAAACTGTGGTTAGCCTAAGAGCGACTGCAACTGAACAAGGCATTAGGTGAGCGATCTTTGAAATCGCTCATCGCTAATAGTGCAGTCCAAAACGAAACTAACGGGATCATGGAGTTTAACTGAGTTTTTCCTTAAATAATTTCGCTCATTTCTTCAGATACCATCATCACACAGTGTTCCGAGTCATGGAATCCTCGTGATGCTGCATCTTTCACGTACTGCTTAATTGCAGGCGAGATGTGAATGACATTGCTTATTAGCATCTCAATTATTACTTTGTCAAACGCTTTCTTGCATATTGCCTTTTCAGCTTCTTCTTCTTCTTCTTCTGCTTAGCATTTTTTAGAGGAAAGGGGGGTCTCGCTTGGTAGATCCTTGTCTTGACCGGTTCTGTTGGTTCTGGGTCAGAGCGTCAATCGATTCTTTCTTCAGGGCGTCGATCGATTTTAGGTAAGGGGTTCGATCGATGTCCAGTACGGGGGTGTCGATCGATTTCTCCCACGTCTATGTTCTTTCCCTTTGGTTCAACAATTGATTCCTCAAGGCCGTCACTTTGGCCTAATACTTCAGCTTCAAGAAGGATGTCGGGATCTTTCTCATAGATTCGAGTGAGATGGGATGCAATTTTTATTTTATATCCGTCGCGATTTTCTTGAAATCATCGATGGTGATGCTTTCTTTAACGCTAGGGTGAGTTGTCAACCACTTCGTAAAGCTACAACATTTCAATGGCTCCTGGGTTAGCGTCTCTTTTACCAGGTAAGAATTTTTCCTCTCTCCTTATGGACATAGCGTTGCTCACAACTTGGTTGTCAAATCTCCTAATGTTTTCGCTCAGAGTTTCAATTTTTTTTTGTCATCTCTGTGTATATAATATCTAGCTTCTAATTGAGGTCGGCGGCTTTTTCTATTGTTTCCTGTGAAGACTTAATTCATTTTTGACTTTGAACTTCTTTCGTATCTGTTCACATGGGTGTCGCGGTTGCTTGTGAAATTGTTGGTGCTTTCCCTAAATCGGTGATCGTTAAAATTCATAACATCAGAGAACTCAACTTCTTTTTCGAAGTTGGAAGGGGCAGCATTATCCTCACCATAATGCTGAGATAAGTTATTTTCGTCCAGAAGGGCTGCCAACTCATGCCAGAGTTTTCTAACTCGGGTCGAGTGTTTCTCCTCTGCGAACAATGGTGGTTCCTTCCTTTCGGTGTCTCTCTTTTCGAAAGCTCTAACTAAAGATATGTTCTCTATCAGTATTTTAGCGCTACGCCACCGCTTCGGGTGCCGAAGTTCCCCTCGCTGGCTGTATCAAGGATGGTTTGATAGTCTAGGTTTAGTCCTCTATAGAAAGTGTTTGTAAGTTGAGGTTCTGAGAATCCATGGTGCGGGCACAGAAGTTGGTAGCTCTTGAACCTAGTCCAGGAGTTTTTTAAAACATTCATGGCTACCTTGAATGAAGTGGACATTTCTCTTCTTTGCTTCCCAGATATCCGTCATCGCTCATCAAAGCAGTGGTTTGATGAAAGCGCTCTATAATATATGCCCAACAAGTCAGGGATCCTGGTGGTAGCTGGTTCATCCACCTTCCCGGGCGTCACCTTCTAGAGAAGGCGGGGTGGCGAAAGTAAAACCCCACGGAAGGGGTGGGGCGCGCTGAGAAGTGAGGATAGGCTACACCACGCTCAGAGCACGATGTCGAGACGTGGGAGAAGCGAGAATCGAAGGACAGACACCCAAGGGACACACAGGTCGGCGTGGGGTTGGATCGTGATAGAAAATAAATCGTAGTCCGGGGGTCACGGCACCGGGGATTCTCTGCGCCAGAGGGCAGCCATGGCGTAATACCGTGACCGGAGAAGCGGGCTCCTTCGCATTATCAACATAAAATGAATAATATAAATATAAATAATAAATGTAAACAAAGTAAAAATATAAAATAAAAAAAATAAATAGAAAAAAAAAAGAAAGAAGGACCACGCCCCCCCTAAATGATAAAAGAAACACCCTCCTGCTCCCCCCGTCTCCCCCCCCCCCTCTAAAAAATTTTATGATAATATTAGTCTCCTCAACACCCCCCCTATGCATTTATATGAAGAATGAAATGTACTGTTAATTGATGTGAAAATTGAGTATAGCCATGTGAGGTTGCCCCGCTCCGTCGACAGGGGCGTCCTGGTGATTGACCTGTAATACACATCTAATCAATGGATTTTTGTCTTTGCCTACGTAGCTCTTTATTGAGTATATAGTAGTTGCTTTCTTAGTGTCCTTCTATTCTTAAGTATGAGCTACATTCTATGGTACGTTTTAGAATATCTTTATCAGTATCTAGGTTCGCTAATCAGAGAATAAGCATATGGATACTATATGTGGTCGTACTCATTACCGTTCGTGTAGCGCAGGTTCTCAAGAATCTTTGCTCAGCAGAAACTTAGAGTTGGATCCAGAGCATATGTTCGATTAATAGAGATGGCCAATACTGGGATCAAGCATCATACTGAAATGAACCATCGATCCGATGGGTCAAGGTCGTCACGGATCCGACCAGCATGTAGGACTAATTCGGGTTCGGAATAGCGCATTCGCAGAAAACTAGCTTACACAAGTTCGTTTACCTAGAATTTCATTAATTCAAACCATGTCATCCTTGATCAAGTGGTTGATATGTCTTTGAATTTCATTAGACTTAATTTCTCTCCTTATTTATAAGTTTTATCTCATCCAACCTTTTTGTTATCCTAACAGTTCACTGATATGATGAAGCGCGTAAAGAAAGTATGATTTAGTCCAGATTCAGCTAAAGAAAAGCACATCTTAAATTACAAGATTTATTTATTACTAAGATTTTCAAAAGATCTAATGGAACAAATAGCAAATAGAGTCCCTGAACAACACGTCCGTACTTTGGAGAGCAGCATATTGGAATGTTCTGGATCATTTATCATTTATAAATGAATCCTTCGCAACTATCCTTTCAAATATTTATTAAATCTACACGTTTAATTTCCCACATTTATTACTTCTGCATCAAAATAAGTTTTAGTGTCACAAATAGATTGTAGTCAAAAATTTAAAGATTCTTCGTAAAATTAGTAAATGACTCTGTTGGATTGCACAATAGACTTATTATTTTGAATTAAAGCTAGATGAATTGTAAAAATAACAATAAAAGCAATTTCAAGATTGATTTGGTTTGTGAGGATTAAATTAAGAGATTAGACTTAGGGGAGATTCTAGGGTTTTATTAAGCATCGTTCTGAACTCAAACCTTAGGGTTTAGGAAATCGCTCTCGCGCATCTCAACTGAGTATCAAACGATGCCAACTAAGGTAGCGTCTATCGATGCTCATTCTAAACAAGTACATGTTGCAGTTTGATGGGTTCTCTAAACTTCTAATTCAACTCTGGTTTGTTACTAGTTATTTCGATTGTTTAATATTGATTCCAGGTTATAACCAGGCTCTCGCTTTCGCTATAGAACCCTAATTTTTAAGATTGAGGTGATCATGTTCAACTTAGCATTAAGATAAACTTAAACAAAGAACCAAGAAAATTACCCTAACAATTCTATAAATCAGCAATACATTACTACCATTGAATAACCCTAAATCTAATATAGAACTACTCAGACATAGCAATAAAGAACATGAATAAATTCTGAAAAAATTGCATAGAATAAACTGAATAAAAATATAAAAGTTCAAGATCTTCTCTGTAATGATGATCAAATATTTCTCTCCAATAGATGTAGCAATGTGTTCCTACTCTAAACTTTAAAACTCTAGTGTAGCTTAGAAGAAAACTCTCTCTTAGGTCTTCTAGGCTTAGGTAAAACAAAGGTAAAAACCCTAATAAATAGTCTAAATTTTGGCAAGTGACATGTCTTGCAATTAATGAAAATTCTAGGTAAAACTTGTAAGTCCTCAAGCCTTCACCAATCATGTCGTCGACTTGACCATCGATCGAGGCACAGTATATGATGTTGATCGATGGTCTATTCACAATTCTGGATCCAACTCTAAGTTTCTGCTGAGCAATCTTGAATGCTCCAAAATAGTCCAAAAGCTCCAATTGCTTCTATTGCGTACCTAGACCTGTAAATATTCTAAAACAGTACCTAATGCATATAAAAGACTCTAAAACACTCTATATATCATAGGTAAAATCCTTGGTATATCAACTCCCTTGCACTTAACCTTTTACTTTTCAAAACAAAGCATGTGTAAGAAGTTTTGAAAAGCGGAGACTCACATAATGTCTAAGTATAACTATCACCCTACTTTGTTGCAACCACATCCTATTAAGTCAATTACAAAGAAACTTTATATACCTTATTCTAGTATAGCAACCAAATCCATTCTACCAACAACTTAGCAAATACTAGTATGACTCGCCCCTCTACTAATTTCATTTCTTTGCATAAAATAAAAGTGCATGCTTTAACTTGAGAGTATCGATCAAAGGATACATCGACTCTTACCTCTACAAGTACCTGAACACACATGTAGTCTTCTCTGATTCCTTTCCTCTCTCTCTCTCTCTCTCTCTCTCTCTCTCTCTCTCTCTCTCTCTCTCTCTCTCTCTCTCTCTTCTCATTTCTTCTTAGTAAATGTCTCCCTTCTTTTGAGGTATCATTTTTTTTTTTTAATTGACTGAGATATTTGGATAGGCTTCCATGAATCAAGCTCTAATGGTTGTAGCCACTAGATCCTGTTCACTTCCTTTTGACATTTATTTCTTTCTAGGATCGTATGAATCAAGCTTTAATGTTTATAAACCAAATACTGTTTGATTCCTTTTTTATCTGAAGGGGAGAGAGAGGGGAATCAGAAGCACATAGACTTTTACCTTCCGGAATTGCAGAAGGAATCCGATCCTGTGTATACCAAATCCCAACGCAAGCAAATAATGTTAGGATTAGTGTTGGAAATCAGCTTCGGTTCCTTCAAAATTTCTAAGCAAGTGTGATATAGTAGCTCTTGAACCTCGTCCAGGATTTTTTAAAACATTCATGGCTACCTGGAATGAAAGTGGATATTTCTCTTGTTGTTTCCCAGTATCTCTCCTCGTCAAAGAAGTGGTTGATGAAAGCGCTTATAATATCTGCCCAACAAGTCAGGGATCCTGGTGGTAGCTGGTTCGTCCACCTCCAGGCGTCACCTTCTATGGAAAAAGGGAAGAGATTGCAGCGTTTGAAATCGTCGTTCACCATGTCTTCTAGCATCTCGATGTGATCGTTCGGGTGTTTAGTAGGAAAACCACTGAACTGGTTTTTGCGCGCCATAATTAGGAAGTTGATACCAAGCTCAGAGCTTCCAGCATGGTTATCGGATAATCAAATTGCAGACCTATTGGAATAGGTTCTGCTTGGGTTTAGGTATTCGAGCATTGGCAATTCATGGTTTACCTCATACTTTGGAGATTTAGTGATTTGATTGGGGATTGCAGCTCCCTCATAATTAATTGGTTTGCTTGCTTCGTTGCTTTTATTGTTCATTGGTTATATCAAGACTACTTTCTTATTATCAGAATCTGTAAAGGTGTAGTTACCTGCTTCTGGCTGATCGGTATCGATCGATGGCAATGAAAGGGTGTCGCCCGACAGCAGTGGAATAACGTCGATCGATTCCAGACTAGCTCTGTCGATCGATGATTGTTGTCTTGAATCCATATTCTCTCCTTTAAGTACCTGTTTCATAACGTTTAGGGAAATAATAATTAGCAGACAGTAAAGTAAGAATCTAGAAAAATATTCTAAACGAAATCTAATGGTAATAAGAAAGAATCTCCGGCAACGGCGCCAAAATTTGATGTGGTTTATTTTTATTTCACTTTCAAATTAACCCTATTTCGCACTTTACTCTCTCAAATAAGAGGTTTCAGTGTAGTACTTAGGGATCGAATCCACAGAGACTCTAGGATTGCACAATAGAATTATTATTTTTGAATTAAAGCTAGATGAATTATAAGAATAACAAAAAAGCGATTTCAACATTGATTCTGTTTGTGAGGATAGATTAAGAGATTAGACTTATGGGAGATTCTCAGGTAGGTTTAGATAATGCAGAAGAATATATTGCTAGGATTTATTAAGCATTTTTGAACTCAAACCTTTGGGTTTAGGAGATCTCTCTCACGCATCTCAACTGTGTATTGATCAATGCCAAATAGGTAGCATCGATCGATGCTCATTCTAAACAGTACTGGTTTGCGGTTTGATGGGTTATCTAAAGTTCTAATTCAACTCTCGTTTGTTACTAGTTATTTAGATTGCTTAAGATAGATTCCATGTTATAACCATGCTCTCGCTTGCGCTATAGAACCTTAGTTTCTAAGATTGAGGTGATCAAGTTCAACTTAGCATTAAGAGCAACTTAAATAAAGAACCAAGAAGATTACCCTAACAATTCTATTAATCAGCAATACACTACCATTGAATAACACTAAATCTAATAGAGAACTACTCAGACATAGGAATAAAGAATATGAATAAATTCTGAATAAATTGCACAAAATAAACTGAGTAAAAAGATAAATAGTTCAAGATCTTCTCTATAATGATGATCAGATCTTTCTCTCCAATAGATGTAGAAATGTCTTCCAACTCTAAACTTTAAAACTCTGGTGTAACGTAGAAGAAAAATCTCTCTTAGGTTACACCAGAGTTTTAAAGTTTACACCAGGGTTCTAATTGTTTTTCTGTCATGGACTTATGTCTGTCGAACTTAGTATCGATTGATGGCATGATGTTGCCGTGGATTGATGTCACTCTGTTTGCTCCAGTCTCATGCTTTCTTTGAATAATATCTAAATCTTGCTTCATCTCATCCATGCGTGTAGTCAAACTAGTGAGGCACTTGTCTATAGGATAGTAGACATCATCAAGTCTCTTGTAGAAATCATCCAGTGACATCTCTTGAGCTTTGTAGATCTCTTGCACAATTTCATCAATCTCTTCTTTGCTGTATGTCTCTTGCTTCTTCATAGACATAGCGATCTTTGCTGCATGTTTTGATAAACATATGTAGATCTGCTTAACCATAGTAGCTCTTTCTAGAATTCCCTGATATCTTCTTCTTGCACCTTCACAACTATTCCGTCTATAGCTCGTGCATTACCATTCTCATCTCTGTAGGTGCCATACTCATCTTTTTTTTCCCAGTGGAAAACTCATCTGCCATTTGCATCATAAGCTCTCTGTCCATTCTCTACATCACCGTCTATAAGTAGTGGGTTTATCCAATCGACTGATTTTGGACTTTCTAAACCAAAAGGATTAAAGGTACAAAAACTGGTTCACCCCTGGAATGGTCTCGATCGATGCCTGATGGCTGGCATCGATCTATTTTCGATGTTTGGGCGTGCATTGATCAATGTGGATTGGCATGATATTCTATTCCTTGTTGTAGATCGATGCTTGTACTAGTGCTTCGATCGATGGCTGTTGTGCAAATAAAGGTCCTGACCTATTAGCCATAACAAGGGCATATACTACATCCTCCTTAGGTATGTTTAGAATTCTTCCATAGATATCTCGTGCACATCCTTCTGTATCTCTGAAAATTCCAAACTCATCTGGTCTGAGATAACCATCATCTGCATCTTCTGTTCTTCGCTCTTGTTCTGGTTTGCGTCTGATGTTGTTTGAAGGCAAGGAGATGATGTCGATTGATGCTTGATTATCCAGTTTTGCATTCATTACCCAACCAGCTTCTTCCAGTGCTAGGCTGCGATTCTCAGTCAGGTCTTCATCTATGTAATCTGCATCGTATTCTTCGTAAGATTTACTGTATCCTTGGTGTGCCTGATGGGTATTGATCGATTGTGTATGGTGAGCGTCGATTGATGCTCGATAATCAGATTGTTTGCCGCAAAGATTCCCAGCTCCAATAGCCATCGCAAGTATATTCGCCACATCTTCTCTCGTGACATGCATAATTCTGCCATCCATAGCTCTTACGCGACCGTCTGGATCTCTCATAATACCGAACTCATATGGTTTTAGATAACCATATTCCCTCTCACGTTCTGCTTCTGAATCTAGTTCGGACTCTGAATTACAACCAGTATCGATCGATGGTGATTGGCTACCATCAATTGACGTCGACTTCCCAAGTTGATGAGAAACATGAAGAACACCAACCTCTTCCATAACAATCCCTCAGTGTTCAATCATCTCTTCTTATCTGTGATCTTTGTCGTACTCGAGGTAGGCTGAGTTGTAATCGAGATCTGCGTGGCAATTGTTGATCAGTTCTGAATGGTGGGTGTCGATCGATAATGACGCCTGGGCGTCGATCGATAATGACGCCTGGGCGTGGATCGATTGTCGTCGATTGATGGTATGGGTTTGGTATCGATCGATGCTCCTTCTTCTGATTCCTCATTGAATTCATAATCACAGAAGCATGTAGCCACAATATCTGCATCATTATATACTTCAATCAGAGTAGCTTTGCTCTTATTCTTGACAGGTTCATAAATTTTTTTTTTGATCGATTAAAGATAGATATAGCCTGTTTAACTTCATATAGCAGATATCTCCCATAGTGTCCTTGAATGCTCTCCCAAGTAGCCGTGAAGAGTTCCAATCTATCTTGATGTCCATAACATGGAAGTCTACTGAGACTAGGGTGTTGTTAATCTGCATTGAAACATCTTTTACCATCCCTCCTGAATTCACTCTTGAGCAGTCTACAAATGAGAAAGAATCATTGGAGGGTTCCACTTTCAGGTTCAGCTCCTATTCCATAGTCTTTGGCATAATGCTCATTGATGATCCAGTATCACAGAGGGTGTTGGGATATTCGTTGCCCTTTATGAAGCATGGAACCACGAACTTTCCAAGATCACTTTTCTTCCTAAGAAATGTCATTTGTTTCATCTTTTCTCTTTGATGATTGAACATTATCTCTATATCATCATCTTTCTCCCTTTTTTCCATGAAAAACATCCATAATCTGTGAGTATAATAAGCTTCATCAAAAGAGATATCTAGAGGAATTTTGAAAACTCTTTTGGCAAAGCTATCCATCTATTTTTCATTGGCTTCTCTGTGTTGATATTTGGGGTTCTTTTGCTTCCTCTTGGAGTGTCCCTCATCTTCTCTATCAAGATCCATAGCTTCAGACGTGTTTTTATTTTGTTCTGAAATTGTTACACTTGGACGCACAATCAGACTTGCATTGAGGTCCGGCAGTCGAACTGGTTTTCTCCTATGTCAATCGATGCTAAGGTCGCATTATCGATTGATTCTTCTACCGCTCTGTCGATTGATGCTTGGACGTATGCGTTGAATCGATGTTAGTCGATTCAAACGAAGCCATTAATACTGTAGTATTCACCGTCATCGATGCTCATTGCTAAATGTTGATCGATGCTGATGAGAAGTGCCAAATGACATGGACTTTTCCACACGGAAATCTCTTTCTTGGAGATTCTCTCTCTTAACTTCCTGGCAGAAATCATCATCAATCTATGCATTGACGGGGTGCTTTTGTCCAGCCTCCATTTTCTCCTCGATCAGGCTCTCATGCCTCCTAATGGTTTCACTTGTTTGCATCACTTGATTCTCCAATTTCTTCACATGGGTGATGAGGTTTTCGAAATTGCTATTGAGGTTGAGGTATAGACCATCTATCTTCCCATTGAAATCCACTGTCATCTTCTGTTGTCCCTCTAAAACTCTATCAACCATTGCTTCAATCTTGCTTCCCCGAGCTTCTGGAGGAGCATTCTGGTAGTATGTGAGAACCAAAATTCGCACTGTCGATTTCCGTTGAATTAGGAACGCAGGGTAAGCCCTAGTTTCCAAGAGGTCCCATCTGCTAAACCACACGCCAATCAGTCAGAATACGAAATAAATATTGAAAAAAGTAAGAATCGAAAAGAGAGAAAATAGATGTCTTATTCCGAATTGCGTATGAGCATTTACAACAGGATATGAGCCTCGCTATGAGAGGTGTCGGCAAGATCCCTTGTTCTAATAACCTAAGACTGCAAAACTCTAGTTGAGTCGCAGCTCGACTAACAAGAACGGAAAGTTGCCTAAATGCTCTAAGTTCTAAGCTATATTTGCTCTGAGTATAGATTTTCATGTGTCTTTAGCATCATCACCCTTGAAGTTCTTATATACTCCTTTAGAGGCGGTTTGCTCTTCCCCCTTCTGCCCTTGGTCGAATTTATCGCTTAGCGGAAATATTCCTTTTTTTCCTTGATCTTCATTATTATCTTCGGAAACTTAACATTTATCCTTCGATCTTGATATTTATCCTTTCAAACATAACATTTATCCTTTCCTACAAAATAAAAGATAAACTGTCAGAATGTTTGGGCTTGATTTCGGATAAAATCACGAGTGGGCCTTTAACCGAGCTTTAGACCTCGTCGGGCCCGTTTTCTGACTTAGGCATATCTACGATTTTATCAAAATAAAATTGCTAAGACGATGTCGTCCGAGAGTTAGGATCTTTCGTATGGGGCGTGTGACCTCTAGGTGTTTAGTTAACCGTTATAGTCTGATAAGATCGACCTGATCCTTTCTCGAGAAAAGGAGTACTTTCGGTAAAGTTCCAATGTCAATCCAATCGAGACGGAACAAAGACAAGTTCGATCAAGTATCGAAAGAGGGAGTTTCACGAGGACAAGGGGAAGCTGGATAGATTTGATCTTACTTGCCGAACGAGCGAGTCAGATTGTGCGTGCCATCCCACTCGCCATACGGGTGAAGTTGGTCGTGATGTGCCTACAACTCTCCCGTATGGCGAGTTCACCTTGTCCAAATTGCCGTACGGCCGAATTGCCCTTGTCCAACTTGCCGTACGGCCGATTTGGTCGTGTCACGCCATCCACTCGCCGTACAGGCGAGTTGGTTGGTCTGTTCCGTCCAACTCTCCCGTATGGTGAGTTGGTCGATCTGTGCTGACCAACTCACCATACGGTCGAAGTTGGTCGATCCATGCTGACCAACTCGCATACGGGCGAGTTGGTCGATCTGTGTTGACCAACTCGCCATATGGGCAAGTTGGTCGATCCATGCTGTTCAACTCATCCGTATGGCGAGTTGGTCGATCCGTGTTCCTTTCTTTCGAGTTTTGGCCCAAGACTTCCGTTAAGTCGATTTCAAGACTGCATTCGTATAGAAACACGATTTTTAGATGCTGATTTTGAAAATATCGTTTTTTGTCCCCAACAAATGCATTCTCCCAGTAGGTTTCCGATGTTGATTCCGTCGTAACTGATTTTGACCCAAACAGTTAGCCCCCAGTATTGGTCTAAAAATAATAAGACATAAGCAACTGTA
>CAJHQP010010611.1:0-18035 GCA_905132765.1 Moricandia arvensis
AAGAGAGAGTGCTTCACAGGTGTGAACTTGTATTTGTAAGTCAATATATACTACATGAAGCTAATCTACTTATCAAACAATAGTTTTTAAATTGGTATAATATATAAGTTTATATATGTATTCAACTTTTGAATATGGCAGCTTTGTCTCTATTATTCTGCCAATTTGTCAATAAATCTTTGGTAGCAAAACTCGGGCTGAATGTACATGTTGGACTAAATTGCATATAAGCTCTGCAACTCACATTTTATTCTTAATGTTAATTAATGTATCGTTGGACGGGAGATTGTAATTTTAAATTACTACTAGTTTTTTACTTGCTTTCACTTTTTCTAAGCTTCATAGAGTTTTTTTTTTCTTTGAATTCTAAAACAATGTCATAAGAAGATGAAAAAAGTAGCATGTAATTCTCATAGTTGTGAAATAGTTGAAACAGAGAACACTCTGAATACCAATCCAAACACAACACACACACATCACACATGACTCAAACTCGTAACCCCATTTGGGTTTTGGCAGTTTCAAACATGAATTACTTTTTTAATCTTGAGATGGAGTTTGACTTTGAGGATGATGAAGAAGAAATAAACAGAGTCCAAAACAAAGCAAATAGAAGAAACAGGCAGACACGAAACAGAGAATCATAGAAGCAACTAAACCGACACAGACACAGTGTTTCATGGAGTGCTTCTCTCTTGTGTTTCCACACAACTCTGTAAGCTCAGTGCTAACACATGTGTCTTTTTTCATTCTCTTTGAAGTGTGTCAACTCAAGCTCATCATCGGAACCCTGCAATCATTTCATTCTCATTCTCCATAACTTGGGTGCCACTTCACATAAGACCAGAATACTTGTACTATAGCCACTTTCACTGTAATTTCACACTTCTACTCTATCATCTCAGAGTTGTCTTGTTTCAAGCAGTTTAGCATTTGCATTTACAACAAACCTTTTACAGTTAGCTCAACCTCATCTTGTTTCAGTTCTAGTGCTTGAGAAATATACTTAATGATCTGACATCTTTTTCTTCTTTCAGCTTAGTTTGATATTCTAAGCAGCTATTCCCTCAAATTGGTTTGTGTTTAAATCGTGTCCGAAGTAATCCTAGATGAAAAGTTTCTGCCTAGACATGTTTGTGTCGTCATCATCATTTTCCTGATTGAGTAGTTCTGTGTCTTAATGACTTCCACTCTTCAAACATCATTCTTGAAGCCTAGCTTCTTCTTTCAAATTTCATAAACCTTGATAATATTTAGGAAAAGGGTCGGTCGTATATTAACCATCTGTGCAAAGTATATATACCAGGTGTCCGATACGAATATGAGAATATTCCAAAACTATAGATTACAATAATAATGTTATACTGTCTTTGTCTGCAATAAACTGCAACTCGCACAGAGCGCTCACTTCAGTGCGGGGCCCGTTCATCAAACTGAAACACCGGTATACTGCGTTTGCATTGAATTTGTAAGATAGTCGAAGGCTCCTGATTAGTGTTACCAAAGGGAGTAGGATCTGACATAGGTGTAGCTCAAAACTACCGCCTAGAACGTTTTGATGCCATTATAGATAGGGAATAGAGATATAGATCAATAATAGCATCTACAAATTTTTTGTCAAAAATAGCATTCAAAGAGAATAATGATCAAAATAGACTTTATTAAAAGATGTAAATATATATTTATACATTTGAGTTAAAGCTAATCTAACTTAGGGTTTGATGAGTTATGGGTGATTTGGAGTTGAGGTTAAATAACAGTTACAAAATTTAAAAATATTAAAATTCAAATAAAAAAGTCTATTTTGGTCATTTTTCTTTGCAAGGTCTATTTTTGTGACAAAACTCAAAATGAGCTTATTTGAAAGAGTTTTGCCGCTATAGGAATATCATACACAAATGACTTATGCTTATTCTATTAATAAATAGAAGTCACAACTCACTTTATGTGTGATTTTTTAAGTTGGACCATCTCATAGATAAGTTGTTTTAATAATTTTTGCTATTCAGCTATAACAATATTATTTTATCTTTTCTTGCCTCTAACCAAATCAATAAGAGTATCTTTAATGAAATCTTTTTTCTCTGATTTCATTCCTAAATATATGTTCTTAATTTTAATTATGTGATATTATTATTTTATATACTATTCTAGCTAAAATAGTAATCATATGTATTATTTCATTAAAAATACTGCATTATGAATGTATCTTTTCATCTAGATTTCAAGAGCAGATATACAAATATTACTTTATATATGTTTTTCAGATCTATGATAATAACAAATTTAAACATTACAAATAATAGATGACAGTAATTAGGCAGTAACATAGTGTTCTAATTCTTTTATATTTTACATTCACTACAAATTAATATATCTTTAATATATATTTTATGTTGCTCTTATACTTTGTAAAAGTTTAATTAGATTGGCATCTACTCAGTGATATATAAACTTAAATAATTTATTATCATTTATATTTTAAAAATATTATCACAATAATCTTATAAATAAATATATCCAATTATTTCATAGCTATTTCGATTCGCCTATATTTGGTATATTGAAATTTGCTTCATATAACTTTGAAACAATACATCAATTATATAACTATAAACTATTAATAAATAGTGTACTAAATGTAGTCAAAGATATTAAATATTTAGATTTAAAATAAATATATCAAAACTGATTCATGTACATAAACATGATCAGATGACAATAATATAGTGTAACTTACTATTTTAATTGACATATAGTCTTAAACTATAGTTTTACGCCATAACAAAATCCTAAAATAATATCAATAATCAAATTCAAACATTAAATGTCAGTCATATATTAACGAATTATATTTAAGAATAAACGCTGCGGTGTCGAAATCTAGTTTTGTTATTATTAACCTAATAGATATATTTTTAATGTTCATAGTGGCTACTAATTACTGTAAACAACATATCTTTTTTAATTTCATCAACGCACATATGCTCCATTTAATGAAAAATATTTGTTTTAATTCCTTTCACATGTTAACGAAACCTAGAAATGGCTGAGCAGATACATAAATATAATTATTATATTGATCATAAAGTAGTGGGGTACAACTATCAGTTACAGAACCCAATAACAGAGTATCAATAAATAACAAAAGCAATGAAATTAATCATCTGATCTTAATGTGGGGATGCCATTTGTAAAAATTAGCGGGAGGTTGATTCACTTTGGGCCTAAGAGATCTCATCATGCTCACGGCAACGTTTGCGCCGCTCTCAGCATCCTCTGGTGTAAGGATTGGCTTCTTCTTCTTGCACACAGTTAGGGTGTAGTTTACTACAACCAAAAGCGTGATCTCCACGTTGAAGGGCATGATAATTCTATGTATCTTGCATCTACTTGGTTGCTGCACAGAGCCACGAAGCACTACACAGAGCGAGAGATAATAACGTTGATACTTTTAGACATCCCATATTAATAATTCATTTGTTATATTTATATATTTTGCCAATAAATAAATAAATCAAATATATTTTTACTGAAGAGAAGACCTCCGATTAGGAGTCATTATTTTTGTATTATATATTTAATTGTATTTGGCGAATTGCTCTGTGTGATTATGAAGAAGAGATATGTGGTGCTTATATAGTAAGATAGCATGATTTGAAATAGTTATATTTGGACTATGATTAATTAGTAACCACATATTTTAGTGAAACGGATAATTTTAGTATAGATCAGCTGGGTTGATGTTTTCTTATAATTAAGGGTATCAAAAGTCAAAACTTTGAGTATTACTAGACTTTGACCGCCGCCTTTCAAGCGTGGATTTATTTTTTGATAAAATGTAGTTGATATAATTTTGATATGTAATATATATGTTAAAGATATCTATATTCAGTGTTTTCATATCATATTTGGACCGACGCGGCTGAAGCTGTAAATCAAGTAATATGTATATATCAGTTCAATTTATGAAAATGTATTAATTAAAATTTGATAAAATACGGTAAAAATCTAAACAATTATATTAAAATGTTAATTAATCTTGGTTGACAGGATTAAACGTTCAAGCAAACTGATAATATTCTAAAATTATCTTTTATATACTTTTAAATTTTATCATAAGATAAAAAAACTATTAGATTTGTAGTACTTTGATGATTTTTTGAATATTCGAAAAATGAACTAATATTAGAGAAGACAAAAGTTATTTATGAGACAATATTCTAGTGTTGTTTTTTAAATTTATTTATATGGTTGAGAATAGTTTAAAGATGTCGGATCGTATACAGAAATATCTTCACATATTTTTTGTTACTAGCTTTTGAAAATTATTACAAATTTTTAGATCACTAGAGAGAAATTAAGCTATATTAAGCAATCTATTTAAAATTGTTTAGTTAATAAGTTAAGATCTGGAAACATTAATCTTCTGTTCATCTAAAATAATAACACTTTATTAAAAAATTTATTTAATAATCGCTCATTTAAATTCTTACTATAAATAAGGAGAGAATTTAGGATAATTTTGTTATAAATATAAATGCATTAGGATTAAAGATAATGTTGTAAGGGACATTAATTATGATTATATAGTATTTTTTAATTTTTTACTTAGAATCACGTTGGGCTCAATTTTATAATTCTGTTTTTAATAGTATTGATTAGATTTTCTCGTCAAAGATTAAAAACTCCAATATGTTGGTTGATGACATAGGTGTACTCAAAATACACGCCTAGGACGTTTGATCCATTATACATAGGGAATATCATAAGCAAATAACTTATGTACTGTATTTACTAAATAATATTTTTATTGTTATATGGTCTAATTACTTAAACAACATATCTTTTAATTTCATCAACAACATATCTCATTTAATTAAAAATGTTGTTTTAATTCCTTCACATGTTAACGAAAAACCTAGAAATGGCTGAGCAGATAACATAAATATAATTCATTTATTGATCATAAATAGTTGGGGTAACAATCAGTTACAAACCAATAACAGAGTATCAATAAATAACAAAGAATGAATAATAATCTGATATTAACTTATGGGGATGTCATTTGTAAAAATTAACCGAGAGGTTGATTCAACTTTGGGCCTAGAGATTCATCATGGTCAGTAATTAGGGGTGGGCGTTCGGATACCCGTTTCGGGTTCGGATCGCGTATTTTGGATTTTCAGGTATTTCAGTATAGAGGTATAGAACCCGTTCGGGTATTTTTGTACTTCGGGTCTGGTTCGGATATTTTTAGTTTGGGTTCGGTTATTTCGGGTCGGTTTTTCGAATATTTACATTTTGAAAGAAAAAAATTAAAACTTTCATTTCTCAAGTTTCTTGTATATAATATAAATTTCACTTAACTAATTTTTTATTTTTAACAGATTGAATTATTAATAGATTAGAGATAACATTTCAAAAATAAAAAGACACTAATTTGGTTATTGTTTTTAAATTTTAAATATAACTTTTGTTAATGCATAAAACAAAAAGCTTGACATACATTTGAAGTGAGTATCAAATCATTTTATTCATAATTATATGTATATTATATGATTTTAAAGTATGTATAACATCAATATATATATATATATATATATATATATATATATATATATATATATATATATATATATATATATATATATATATATATATATATATATATATATATATATATATATATATATATAATATATATATATATATATATATATTTTAAATAAATTGAGAGATGTAAACTAGAAAATATAAGGTAAGTATATATATGTTCGGTTATCTTCGGATATCCATTCGGATTTGGATATTACCCGTTCGGGTTTGGATATCCAATCTCTCCTAATTTAATACCCATTCGAGTATTATGCTACTTCAGTTCGGATTCGGTTTGGGTTTTTCAGATCGGGTTTGGGTGCAAGCTTTGGGTATCGGGTAAAGTGCCCAGCCCTAGTCAGTAAACAAGTCTATTGAGCATTCCGAAAAAATTAACACACTGCCCGTCACATGGAATGGGGCCCACGAGCCGAGAGAACGGGTGTGGAGGCCCATTAGCCATAGACAATGAGGGCGTTACAAGTGGTATCAGAGCTGGTTAGTCATTTCGGTATTGACACGAGAGGCGTCTTGAGACTTATCGGGGTGCGCAACGGGGCGTTGCGATTTGTAAGAGAATTTATTTGACTACCTATGTCACCTTAGTGCGCTTACATTTTCTGGCAAACATCCGTTTAAAAATCTAGAGTTAAGTATGCTTGAGCTAGAGTAATAGAATAATGAGTGACCTACTGGGAAGTGATTCGCGATATTGTGCGGGTAAGCTAAAGCACGTGAAAAGTTCATATGGTGATGCGCATGGTCAATAAACAAGACTAATGACCCTTGGAAAATAAACGTACCACTTGTCGCACGAAATGGGATCTATGGGCCGAGAGAGCGAGCGTGGGAGGCCCATTAGCCGTGGGCGATCGAGGCATTACACTATTATCCAAAGATTGGAGTCAAAACCAGTTAGGAGAGAGAGAGAGAGAGAGAGAGAGAGAGAGAGAGAGAGAGAGAGAGAGAGAGAGAGCTTACTACTATGTATAATAGAAGAAGATGGTAGATCCATTAACAAGGCGAATAACTATCAGCATAACGAGAAGAACAAAGAAAGTACAACTCGAAAAACAAGAAGCCACACTGGGAGAATACTGGAGAATCAAAGTGAAACTTAGTTATGGAATTCAGTTAGTTTTTACAAATAATTTTTGTTCTAATATTTACACAAATTAGATATATTATTATATGTATGCATAATGCAAGGAATTAGTGCTTGTGAACATCGATATGTAACAACGGCATGAAGTGTTCCAGTAGTAAACGGACTCCGGGGAGATCCGGGTTCAAAAAACTCTACAATATTAATCATGTGTGGTCACACGGATATGAAATTATGTATTCGGTCTCATCTGAAAATCCGAAGAATGAGTCCATTTGTGGATTACACATTCTTTGAAGGATTAATCTGAACTCTTCCGTAAGTTCGGAATAACCCAGGCTATCAAAACGAAAAAACATCGATATGTAACCAATATTTTTTTGTAGGTTAAATCAAGTATTGACTATAGCTATTGTGTAAGGTTAGAATTGGATTAATAAAAGTTACACGGTGTCTAAATAGTGCTCTTACCTTTTGTTAAATATGAGTGTTTTTAGTGTAGACGTAGATACTCTTTTTGGGAAAAGATAAAATACAAAATGAATTAATTGAGAATTTTCTTCTGTTCTTATTTTATTTATTTCTAAACTGCATCAAGTGAATGTGGCTAATATATATTATAAAATATAGCAAAACATTCAGTATCATGATAAAAAAAATTAAAATAGCTCAAAAGATAGCTAAAATGGGTAAGAAGATAACATAAATATTAATTATTTTATTGATCATAAATAGTTGGGGTAATAATCAGTTACAAACCCAATAACAGAGTATCAATAAATAACAAAAGAATGAAATTAATCATCTGATATTAATATGGGGATGTCATTTGTAAAAATTAACCGAGAGGTTGATTCACTTTGGGCCTAGAGATTCATCATGGGCCTCACGGCAATGTTCGGCGCTCTCGCATCCTCTGGTGTAAGGATTGGCTTCTTCCTTCTTGCACAAGTTAGGGTGTAGTTTACTACAACCAAAAGCGTGATCTCCACGTTGAAGGGCATGATAATTTATGTATCTTGCCTCTACCTTGGTTGCTGCAAGAGCCAAGAACACTACAAGAGCGAAAGAGATAATAACCTTGATACTTTTAGACATCCCCATATTAATAATTATTTGTTATATTTATATATTTTCCAAATAAATTAAATAAATAAATATTTTATAAGAGAAACCCCGATTAGGAGTTCAATTATTTTGTATTTATATATTTAATTGTATTTGGAATTGGCTCTGTGTGATTATGAAGAAGAGATAATTGGTGCTTATATAGTAGAGAATAGATGGATTTCAAATAGTTATATTTAGACTATGATTAATTAGTAACCACATAATTTTTAGTAAACGGATAATTTTAGTATAGATCAGCTGGTTGATGTTTTCTTATAATTAAGGGATCAAAAGTCAAACCATTGTAAATTTGGACAGATATTATTAGATTTTCCCCGTCAAAGATTAAAACTCTAATTAAGCGAAAAAGTTGTCCATAAACATCAAAAAGGAATTGTTACTATTCCAACAAATTAGTATAGATCAGTTGGTTGATGTTTTCTTAAAACTGCTTTCCAATCATGTCTGACTTTCCCTATCCACAATATCCTTACGATCTTTTAGTAACATGGTTTAATTGCTTTAAGTTGTAGTCTTGTAGAGTTCATATGTTTTCTTTACTTACAAGTGCCGAGCTCATTACTTTCTAAGCTTATTTCTATAAATTTATATAGATCATCTTTACTCACAATGAACTGGAGATAGACTTATTGTTGGAGATGAATTACATCCCTCGATAGGGCCCATCAAATAACTAAGCTCGACCCACTTTAATCCACTATATGACCTAAAAATTAAGTTAACTTGGAGAAAAGGAAAGAAGATCACTATACGAAGAGAAGCTGAAGAGCGAGAAAATGCATTCACAAACGTACATACTTTTCGGTATAAGAACTAAGGTTTACTTTGTTTCCCTTGTTCTTGCCGATTTGACATAATCTTCATAAAACTTTATAGTTCTCTTGTAATTGTCTCTTGATCTACTTAATCATAGGCTCAAATTACTTTTGAGGTACGCTGGAATTTCAGACTGCAATGCAATACTTAGGGATCAAATCCACAAAGATTTTATAGTTCACACAATATAATTAAGTTTCAAACTAAGCTAAATCAAAAAAAATATAGAAAACGGTAAATAAAACAGTAAGTCAACGAGTTGTAAGACATATTGGAAAAGTGCTAGATCCATGGAAATCAAAAAGACAATTCAGAAATGTAGGTAATAGAATGTTAAAGGTTATGAAGAATGATTCTAGATTCAATACAATGGTAGATTCAATCAACTCTCGCTGCAGAAACTATTTTTGTCTAGATCCTAGAATTTCATATCACTTCACAAGTTCATAAAACTAAGTCAAGCTTTAATTCTAGATTCGATTTGTTCACGAAATTCCTAGACCAAATCTCTTTGCGAAAAAGGTATTTACCTCATTCAGGATTCAATTCATGTAAACAATAACATTGTTGTGTCTACTAATTATCCTATGATCTAGATACTGATTAATTACTCTAGAAATTAGCATTAGCAACAATCCTGATGATCATAGAAAACATAATCAAAGATACTGATTAATTACTCTAGAAATCAGATATGATCATAGAAAACATAATCAAAGATTCAATAAATTGCATAGAAAAAATAAAAACCGGAATTCAAGAAGACTCTTAAGGAGTTATGACTTGTCTCTCCAAAATTTCTCTAACAGTGAATTAAGTTTAGCTTAAGAAATGGCTTAAGAAATTATAATATAGGTAAAAACTCGGTCAGGGGTTTTTGTGCAAATAATGAAAACTTCTATAGGCACTTGTGAAATTCTTGCAACATCATTAAAGCACGTCGGTTTTGTAACTTGGAGTGGGTGTCGACCGACACCAAGATGAAGGTCGATCGAAACCAATGTGAAGATCAAATCCGACTTACACTTTTCAGCATCACTTCTCTCAAAGCTTCAAATAGCTCCATAATCTCCAAAATGCAAGTTCTAAAACATACTCAAAACATATAACATAGACTCTAAAATCAGACTTATACCATGGCCAAAACCATAAAAATCATAATATATCATTGATAAACGTCTTTCAAATAACTTTCCATCAAATTCGTGAATACTTTCAACACATACAAAATTCAAATTAAAATTTTGGTAAAGTTTTAAAAAATATTGAAGCTGAATGGCGACAACTCGGAGTGACCATGGTGTGCTTGCTAGAAGGAGGGGAAGAAGAAGGAGGGGGTGACTAGGATTGTTGTATCTCCTCCATTTATCATTTTATTGCATGAAATTTGGTCAAAAGTTATTGAAAAAGAGAGAACCAGGTTGATAGCTATGTGATCGTTGTATTGCATTACATAAAAGTGAGTCTTGTATTGCATTATATAAAACAGTATTAATACAAGATGTATGACACAATAGAATCTTGAGATAACAACGAATATGTTATTTTTTCTTATTTCTATACTTATCCCTAATATATGGTATTATCTCTAACTCTCATTCAAATTGACGGTGAAATGTATGAATCCCAAGCTTAGAAAGTAGATAAGCAAATATTGTTGAAGGTAAGGCTTTTGTTAGTATATATGTCTGTTGTTCTTTGGTTGAAATGTGTTTTGTTGTGATGATCTTCTCGTGGGTGCATCTTGCATTTTGATGACAATCACTCTCAATATGTTTTGTATGTTCGTGCAACACATGATTCACAAATATGTAGATTGCCAACTGGCTATAGCAGAAGATCTTCACTGGTTCGGGGTGTTGAATACCGAATGTGTGAACATTTGAATTCACATGAAATATACGCCATGGACCTATATTCTGCTTCAGCAGATGAGAAAAGAGATATTATCTTTCTTTTTTTTTGTTTTCCATGATACAAGTGAATTTTACAAGAATAATGATGTAAGCTCTTAAAGAATGATGATATACATATATCAACTTTAAGATTGTTTATTGTATGTAATATTGAGTTGTTTGTCAACTGATGTAAGTTGGTTCTTAATTTAATTTTTAAATCTAAATTAAATAAATTTACAATAAAAACATCAAAACAATTATATTATGTTTTGAGATGTGAAATACATGCAAGCAAAAATCTCTAATTTGACTTTTCTTTTATTATATAGTAGAATTAAAAAAAATTAATACTTTTATTAAAAAAATTAATTGGGATGATATAATTACAAATTTACTTAGTAGTATAATAACACAAACTTAAAATCTTAAACTTTTAATATATTCGATTTTATCATATTTTTGAAACATTTGAATATAAGATCTAGACGTTATAAAATGTTTACCTGCAAAAGTTATTTATTAGAAGGGTTCATTATATGATTTTTAATTTATATGTAAAATTTAAATAAGATTATCATTAGAAATAAATATTTCTCTAATCAAAAATCCTATCAAATCGTAAGACAATTACTTTAAACTTGTTCTCCTTCTAAAACTCTTTTCTGATTTAATAATATTATAACTATTTTTACTATTTTGGCCTATTTTGACTCAATATATGAGTTTCGTGTAAATAATCCCCTCACTTTATAAACAAAAAAAAATATAAACCACATTATGAAAATAGCCATCAAATTAAAGTTGTTTTTTATTATTTGTTACTTGAGCAGTCTTGACCAGTTTGCCACTTGAAAAATCAAAGGTCAAAACAATACTTCAAAATTGTTGTAGTATGGCGACAAAGCAATTTAACAAAGAAGTCAACAGTTCGTAGTGACAATGGTACATAATTTATGTGTCTTTCTTGGTTCTTCAAAGAAAAGGGAATCATTCACCACACATCATATGTCGCAACTCCACAGAAAATGGTCGTGTTGGATAGAAGCACATACGCATGCTAAATATCGCCAGGTCATAGTTGTTTCAAGGAAATTTACCGATCAATTTTTGGGGTGAGGCAATCATGACAGCAGCCCATTTAATCAATTGAACACCTTCGGAAATCATCAAAAACATCTCTCCATACTAAGTTTTTCAATGGTGTCAAAACTTCTTGGGAACAAGTGAGAGTCTTTGGTAGCTTTTGCTTTGTCCATTCAAGATCAAGAGACAAATATAAATTTGGTGCATATATGAGTTCATCATATCGCGAGATGTGATATTATTTTCTATTCTCTTCTCAGCCATCGACAGCAATGATATTCAACTAGTATCTTCTCCAAAATCAACTACAACGGACCTAACTTAGTTGACAGGGGGAGTTCTTATACTACTGCTAGTGAAGTGTTACCTATATCTAGCAAGTGTTACCTATGTCACCTCCTCTGCTTTTAGAAACCGAGACTCCAGAAACTATGACCTTCGTCTCCACCAGTTGTCTCTGAAGAAGTAATGGGTCATGGTCAACGACCATGTATTTCGTCGATATTGAACTCTATGACGCATCATTAAGAATAAAAAGAAATGTATTTCAATACTTGATAAAGAAGAGAAAGTTTGTTGTTTTCATGAAATCAGATGAATCCTTTGCTTACAATGGTATAGTTACAAAGTTAATTATAATGCGTAGAAATTAAACAAATAGTCAATATGTCCGCGTGGTTAAGGAGACAGACTTGAAATCTGTTGGGCTTCGACCGCGCAGGTTTGAACCCTGCTGTTGACCGAAGGTTTTTTTTATTTAATTTTAGGCTCAAAATGGAATGTAACATCATTTTAATTAACTAGGTATTGACAAGCTACAATTAAGTTTATATCGATGTTGTTATGGCTCCTTGTGTTTTTTTGAATCTTCTAGCAGATTCTCTATATCAAGAGTCCCAAGGTTCCAACAAACATTGAACGTTTGTCACATACAATTAAACTGATCAAAACTGTCAAAAGCTTGTACACAACTCCAAGAATTTAACTCTCTCTTTATAGGCAAGCTATGAAGTGATTGCATCTGAATCCATCAATGAGGGACATTATGTTCTTCTTCACCCTCAAAACTCTGGAGACGTGACTTATAATGATGTGGGAAATTTAGGAGAGGGCTTACAATAAAAGTATACATAATACTTAAGAAGATAATATTATTTCCATCTTCTAGAATTCCTTTGAAGGTTCAGTTTGATGAGATGTTATGTATCAGAACGTGAAGTACTACAAGAGCTAGTACAAGTTTGTGTCATGAAGATGCACTATGTTGAAGTTCATGTTTTATGATGAACGTCGACTTGTTGAGTTTGGAAAAAGAAAGAGAATATATGCTTAAAGACAAATGAACGTTTTCCATTAGGCAAAAAATGAGTTTACTTGAAGATGAAACTTTCACTAAAGAAAATGGAAAGTTGCATTAAGTGTATTTGGAAGACTTGGAGAACAAGTTAAACACATGGATATCAAGTTATGTTCTGCTATATAAGAGGGGTGTGCCTTATGAGAAGTCAGACCTTAAATAATAAAGAAGAGAGAAAGAGAGAGAGAGGTTTCTTTGGTGTGTGTTACTTGCTTGTTGTCGAGTATATTATGAAGCATTTTTTTGATGGAGTCCGATGTGGACTTAGTTTGTTGGAGTTGACGCTTTTTATGGTAGAGTTAGCTATTGTGTGGATCTCGTGGTGAATGTGTGGTGAGGTGGAGATGATGTGTTTATGGTGTCATTGGTGTGTGTGTGTTGGGTGTTGACGTACTTGGTGAATAATTCGTAGATGTGGAAAATTGAAGCTAAACTCAGGGGACTTTAGCACAAGAGGTTTCATTGTCGTGGTCTGTGAAGATTGTAGCTGTTTGAAGACAGTGAGCACTGGTGTACATGATGGTGATCTATGCATGCGTACTTGATTCCTAATCTTCATAGGTATCTATCTAAAAAAGAGTTAGGCACAAGTGTGTGTTGTACCATATAAAAATTTTAGGTTATTTTTTTTTTAAAATCAGTGAAATCTGGATTAGGTCTCAAGGATATAGAAAACAAACCTCATTAACAAATTTCATGTGTACATATTTCTGCACTTTTTTTCCATTGTCTCATCTGCATTTACATCCTTATATAAAGTTTTCACATGCAGTGCACTATATTGCAATTATTGATCACTTTAAAAAATGAATACTTTTAACTTATAAATATCATTCTTAAAAATGTTTGTTTGTAATTGGACAATTTTCGTGGTAGCAGACTCACTAACATGAACCCTATTAAATTTCATGAGTTTACAATTTAAAACCAATTGACAGTAATTAAAATGGATTAAGTTTTATATATTATTTAAATCTCCTTAATTTTTTTGATGTGTGATCTATATGTCCACCACTCTCTTTGAGAAAATGGTACATATAACCACTAATCTCAACATAATCAATTATATTACTTCTGAAATAATATTTTTTTCTAGTTAAAAAAATAACTATTCTTTTGATTATCAATTAGTCTGATAATCGAAAAAAAATTTGGGTTGGATTAATGAGATATAGTGTAAGCCCACTCTAATACTATATTAGTGTTGGAGATAAAACTCTCATATATATATATATATATATATATATATATATATGCAAATGACTTTGATCAATTTTACCAACTGACTTTAAATTGGAAGGCACTGAAATTCAATAAATCCTGATTAAGATCTGTCAGCAAATAACAATACAAACTAATAGGATAAGTTTATGATAAAAACGCATATATTTGATTCAGAAAGTAAACGGACCAAGTAAACCCTCTGGAGGAAATAAGCCGTGTGTCTTTGTGATTCTCAAAAGCTTAACAAAAGTAGAATCAAAGTGACTATTTTTCTACAGAAAAAGGGAATAACGCTTTTATGCTTTCAATCAGACAAAGCTTATAGCTGAAGACACTAAGAACTTGCTTTCACATAAGCCAAAAAAAAAGAAGACGAAACTTGTTCGTCCTTTATTGTACATCTGAAAGACTAAAGTTATGCCCATAATGTTTTCTTTTACCTTTTATAATCACTTTACATCATATATACAATCCTTGTTTCTTTTTGGTCATAACTTGTCAAAATCGATTTCTAGTCGCATCAATAGTTGAAATGAGTGATTCGCAATTTTCAGGTCGAAACTAATTTGATTTGAAAGATATTCCCAGTTTATGCTATATTTTTATCACCTATAGTATATTATATCCCAAACAAGCTCAATATATAGTTTTTTGACATAAAATTTTATATTAATAAAACTGAATGAACCGGTAGAAAAAAAGTTTCTCGAAGAAATAGTGGCAAAGCACACACACGAGTGAACAGACCCGGCTCTATACGTGTGCTAGCAGTAGCAAAAGCACAAGGTCTTTAGTTATTTTTCCAAAAAAAATAAATTTTAGGACCCTAAGTTATTTATGTAGTTCGAAAAAGAGGCCCTAAATTTCTTTTTAAAATATTATTATCCAACGTATATTACACAAAACTGTTACAGAGAGATAAATCAGCACGTATTTTTACTTTTTACAGTGAAATTGTGAAGTTCATTCATTTTACAGGTCATATCAGTTACCAGATTTAAACAAAAAATTTACAAGCACAGGGCCCTTGCAAACTTTGAACAAAGAATAACTTTGAACAAACACTAAAGAAAGCTAATATTCTTTCTCCCTGTCAACCAAAAACAATCGTTCTACCGAAAGAGCAATTAGTATCATTAATAACCTAAAACAGATGGAATTCTTGCACTGAACCAAAATCAGGCAAGAGAGCCAAGCAGTGCAGTGGACATCTTGAAAATAAGTAGTGTAATTCATCTGAACCATTTGTCCACGATGACAAAGCCAGAACCATGCAGAACAACGTTAGACACGTAACCAAAGAGAAATGAAACATCTGGGAATAAAACCCCTATAGTCAACTGCACCTTCATACATTTGTCAGTCTGATATAGCCATGACTGAGGTTAGATAGGATTTGGAGAAAACTATTGGGCCAATGACAAAGCTAGAACAAACGACTGAAAAAAGAAGTGTTGGGAAAATTTTAGAAGATTTTTTAGATGGACCATTTGAGAATGTTTTTTGACTTGCTTTTCAGTCAAAGAAGATAGGCATAATGACCCGCCCAAAATATTTATTTATTATTTTTTGAAGGAAATAGAATCCGAGATGTTTAATTTTGAAAAGAATGTAATTTTCTAAGTGTTGAAACACTTGTAGTTTGTAAGGTGGGGTGAATAAGCTATATTTGACTGAGTGTTGCATGTTAAGTGAGCACATGGAACAAATTTGAAACATGCAGAGTGATGATAATCCAATCATGGAGCCAGTTAAGGAAGTTTGGATCCTGGACGATGCAGGTCCTTAATAAGGATATTTGACTAGCTATCGATACATGATTATATGAAAGGAATTTCGCATATGCGTGATTTAAATACGGAAAGTATCATAGATATTAATCAAGCCATTGATGGTGGGATTTGACCGAGTCAAATAAGAAAAAAATATTAAATGGTTTGCTTGGTGAGAAAGTCCTCGAAGTACTATAAAAGGGGGTGTTCGGTTCTTATTCTTCATACAACTCAAAAACAAATCTGAGAGAGGTCAGAGCAAGAACAATATCTAGTGAGAGGAATTCGTGAAGGAGGATCAAACGAGCAGGAGCCAAGAAGTTCTTCTGGGAAAATGCAAGAAGGTTTCAAAAGTCAACCATTTTTTTTAGAATCAATTCCAGGAGTGATTTTGATTCATGGCAGGTCAATAATCAGTATTTTTCCTAATTTGGTCCATTACGATTGATTATGCTTTAAGGGAATAGTTTATGGAAAGTTCATTTTTCATTCTTCGATGTTGTTCTCAAGGAACGTAGAACGTTCTTAGAATATTTGCATATTATATTGCGTGTGATGGTGCATGTTAGATTGATACGTACAAGTGAACGAACATAGAATTGATCTTGAAAGAAATTGAGATGTTAAGTAAAAAAATATTGTAGGAACGGATTAAGAATGAAAATAATTAAGGAAAATACATGACTATATGAACAAAATTAAATAAGGAAAGTAAGTTTCGCTTCGGGTAGTCAATATGTTATGATTAAGTTTTGGCTTTGGGTCGTATATGTGGGGATTTTTAGCTGGTGATGGGACGCATGTTGTATATGGGTGTGTGTGATGTGGATCATTGGTGGACCTTTGATAGTAGGGGTTGTTGGATCGGTGGACCTTCAGTTGTATGTTACGTGATCTTCGGGTCGGTGGACCTTCGATCGTAAGAACTGTTGAGTATGTGGACCTTTGATATGATGACCTTCGGTTGTGTTGATCGTCATGTCGTTAACCTCGATCGAACGACCTTCAAATCGGCGGACATTTGGTTGTACTTGTGCAAATTGTTAAGTGATAATATAATGGTTAGGTAATAATTTAAATATCTATGTAGTAAGAAAAACAGATTAAGGAAAAAAATGAAATGGAAATGGATTGCTAGGTTATTAGAATTGAATGGTAACTGATTGTATTGATTATTGGGTTGCACATGGGTAGTTTGAGCACTGTCACTGGATAATTTTGTATATTCATGCCTCATTTTGTGATGTAGGTGAGGTGTAGTTGTATAGACTAGAGTGCAAAATGAATAAAGAGCATTAAGACTGAGTATTATGAACTTGAGGAATTTTATGGGACATTACAAGTGCAAGATTTATTTAATGTTAGTTTGATGAAAGTTTATTTGAGTAAGCTTCAAATTTTCTAAAGGTTTTTAAGTATCCGGATTGGGGGTTTCAGTGGCCTTTCATTTTTGGCCAAGAAGAATCTAGGAACTATGTTCAACCACTCGACCAGCGATGAGTCATTCGACCAACAACCACTAAAACAACTTTGTTAAGTTACAGTCACGGTTCTAGAGTTCAAACATTAGGGACATCCGCAATTCTCTGTTCACCACCATTCCATCACTTCATTTGTGTTCACCTCCATTCATCCCATAATCCTATCAGTCTATGATTGTCTAGTCTAGAAAATCAAGACTTAAAGCAAAAAAAAATGGCAACTTTTCTAAGGAAAGGAAATGTGAACTAGAAATTATTCGAACCTAATGAACATGAGAAGTTTGTAACCTTGAGGTCATACCACAATACCAATGGAAAGTTTATAATCGCAATAGTTTTATTATAAATTAGTTAGAATTCTATGTTTCGTTGGTTTGGCCAATGGCCGGCTCTGTTCTCTGATGAAATTTTTGTTTTCAATAATGTGGAACTGACCACAAAATCCGTTGCACTATGTTCATATCCGTTGGTAATACCATCCTTGCACCTTCGGATGTAATAATCCAGAGAAGTCGTATTACAGTAAACTTAAACTTCTTAGGTTGTTTCTACAAGTAGAAGACAACAAAG
>CAJHQP010010612.1:0-18032 GCA_905132765.1 Moricandia arvensis
TCCTTGGGCAAGCTTGTACTGAGAGTACTGCCTCATTTAAAAACCTAAGTATGGAAACCTCTTGGGATAAAACCATACTTAGGGAAAAGAGTGCAACTACTTTCTAGCCTGGGGATTGGTGCAGTGGTTATGAGCCTTATGATCATGTTGAGGGACTCACAAACCCTGATCATGGCCTTTTCTTCGATGGCAATCTGGCACCTTGCTTCACATTCAGATTAAGTGCCACTTGCTACATACTGAAATCAGCCTTGAGCTTCTTGTTATAATCAAGCTTGTCTCCCCCTTTTCTTCTGGCTTCTTGCCTCCATTTAGGATTGAGTCAAAGCCTGTCTTTTCTCATGAGCCAGTAAGGTACTTTGAAATCACCATTCAAGCCTCTTCTTGAAGCTTTATCAACCAGGTACAAGCACACATGCTATGGGCTGATTCATAGCTTCCCAACTGAAGGTAACTGTTCTAACTCCATATAGAAGCTGATCCATAGCTTCCCAACCAGAAGGTAACTGTTCTAACTCCCAAGCCTGGGCTGATTCATCAGTATTCCCATCAGCTTGCCTCTCCACTTGATCTTCTTGCCAAGTAGTCTCTGATGGCCATCTGTTCTAACACAAGTTGTTACTGTCCTTGCTGATGTTTCTATGATCCGGCTGATGAGAATCTTGCAAGGGTGAATTCCACCACTTGCATACTCTCACTTCCTGATCTGAAGTGAGGAAATGGAAGACTGGACCTTCATAAATGCTCATCATTACCCCTCCTCAAAGCTTGATCCAGAGAGAATAAGTGAAGGACCAAGCTTGGAAGTGAGCAACATTGAATTTTGAAACCAGGAGCGCATCACCCTACAACTGCGCTTAAGTCAACCGGTTCCTCCCTTAATCTCTTCTCCACTGCTCTTGTAAGTCTTTTGAACCAGGAGCTCAACACCCAAACAGGCTGCGCTTAATTCAACCGGTTCTCTACACCAAAAGTGATCTTTCCATGGTAAGGAATATACAGACTCTGTAGGCTCTGAACTCATGGGCAAAGTCTTCTTCTTTGTCTTGATTTGATGATGGAGAGAGACAACACTTGTGTACCTGACACATCACTCAAACTCCAGCAAGAATCAGACCACACACACTAGGATCAGTGATGCAACCAATGGCTAGACCAGGAGCTGAATTGGACCAGTAACAGCTATCTAAGGGGAGCCAGACGCGTTTGGATGAGCTGATGAGCTGGATGAGAGTGTGACGAGCTGGATGAGAGTGTGGACGAGCTGAACCAGCTCAGTGATACTTCACTACCAAGAGCTGAGCTGAATGAAACTGGATGAGAGTGTGGATGAGCTGAACCAGCTCAGTGATACTTCACTACCAGGAGCTGAGCTGATTAAGAGTGACACTCCAGCTGGTTTGGACAAGCTGAAAACGCAGCCTAACACCAAAATGGACCAAGCCAATTTCAACCATTTTGTGCCAAGGATGGATCAGACCCATCTTTTCTTGCCAAACCATTGATCAAGAAGACCAAAGACCCATTTCTATTCTCTAAGGGCCCAGTCACCGAGATCACAGACCAAAGGCTGAAGAAAGCCATTTCTTGCTTGGTTTATTTCTGATCCAGAATCAAGCGCCAGTCGAAAATGAAGTCAAAGAGCCAACCAAAACTCTTTCACATACTCAGTCTTGGTCTACTCTAGTTCTTTATGATTTCTTTCTTGTTTCCCACAAGTCTTAGAGTGCTTTGTATTCCTTCTTCTCCTACAAATACTCTGTGTCGATTCTGAATAAAAATCATCACTTTTGTTATCAATCCTCTCTGGGTCAAACTGTGATTCCTTTGTCATCTTTGAAAGACATTGTTTGCTAGGAGTTGGTTCTCTGCAGGCTAATCGCCATTAGATCATTGTTATGTGTGGGTAAGCCATTTAAACCCAATGAAAAATTCCTCTTGGCATTCTACACACAGTTCTTGGTCAACCCATAGATCAGCTTTTCTGAAGATCATCTATCGAGTCCAATTGAGACCAAGTTCTGGTGCGGCCTGGATAGGCTTGTTCTCCACGGATCACTTGAAGGGGATGGATAGAGGGTTGATCAAGAGGCTACTAGCACTCGGATCTGATGATGGACTGCTCTCCTTGGCGATGGGGATGCCTCAGAGATGTGTTGCTACTCAATGACACAAGATTACCTTGTATTGTCGTTGATGGATCACAAGGAATTCCTTCCTTTAGATGAAGATCAATGTTCCTTTAGCTGAACAGAGAAAGCAGAAGAACTAGGCAAGCAATTGCTAAAAGATTTCGAGTTTATTGATTGAGTTTCAAGCTGCCTGCGGCGCTTGCTTAAATAGAAAGCTACATCTAACCCTAAACCTAAACCGAGATGGTTTTGGTTTTGTCTAACCCTAAACCTAAACCGAATTGAAATTGGTTTTGTCTAACCCTAACCCTAAACCCAATTGAAATTGGTTTACTACTCTGAATCGAAAATCCTAATCCTAATTGTCTTTGGTTTGCTGGTTCAATTTAAGTACAAATCGAAATCACATTAAACCAACATGCTGGTTCTTCACTCTTGATCGATTCCTCCTCTTGTCTCACGTGCTCAAGCAGAGCTAGCAAAGCTTGCCTCTGAGCTTTTGTCTTTGATCTTGTAATTGGTCCAACTGAGAAGATCAAGTCATCTTGAGCTGCATTCTGATCCATCTCTTCCTCTCCACTCATCCAGTCGGCTACATAGGGATCTACTTGTTCTAGTTCCTCCATCAGCTCCTGGACCTCTCCCTGGTAAGCCTCCTCTTCTAGTTCTTTGGCGTCTTGGCAATGGGATTGACTGGAGGTTGCATTTGACCCAATGGTGGTCACACCATCCCCTCCTCCTTTAAAAGGATTTGACCTCAAATCCGATTCATCTGCCACAAAAGGAATCAAGTCAGAAACGTTGAATGTTGAGCTAATGTTGTACTTACCTTCAAGATCAATCTGATAAGCATTGTTGTTGATCCTCTTGAGCACTTTGAATGGCCCGTCTGTCCTTCGCATCAGCTTGGACTTTCTCTCATTAGGAAACCTTTCCTTCCTGAGATGGATCCACACGAGATCACCTGGTTCTAGCACCAACTCTCTCCTGCCTTTGTTCTTCTTTCTTGCATACATTTTGGTGCGGTCCTCTATGTTTCTCCTGACCTGTTCATGCAAAGATCTAACAAACTCGGCCTTCTTCTGACCATCAAGGTTAGTCTGCTCTTTCAAAGGTAAAGCCAACAAGTCTAATGGAGACAAGGGATTGAATCCATAGACGGCTTGAAAAGGGGTGAGCTTAGTGGCTGAATGCATTGACCTATTGTATGCAAACTCTACATGCGGCAAACAATCCTCCCAAGTCCTAATGTTCTTTTTGATGATAGCACGCAAGAGGGTAGACAATGTCCTATTGACAGTCTCAGTTTGCCCATCAGTTTGTGGATGACAAGTGGTTGAGAATAGCAATCTAGTTCCTAGTTTCCCCCACAATGTTTTCCAGAAATAGCTAAGGAACTTAGAGTCCCTATCAGAAACTATGGTCCTGGGCATTCCATGCAACCTAACAACCTCTCTAAAGAATAGATCAGCCACTAAGGATGCATCATCAGTCTTATGGCAAGGTATGAAATGTGCCATCTTGGAAAACCTATCAACCACCACAAAGATGCTATCTCTACCCTTTCTAGTTCTAGGCAGTCCCAAAACAAAGTCCATAGAGATATCAACCCAAGGTTCAGTAGGGATAGGGAGTGGAGTATACAAACCTGTTGGTTGCACCTTGGACTTGGCTTGTTTGCACACGACACACCTTGAGCACACCTTCTCCACTTCTTTCTTCATGTTAGGCCAATAGAAGTGTTCCTGCAAGGTAGACAGTGTCTTGGCTACGCCAAAGTGTCCCATCAACCCTCCTCCATGAGCTTCCCTGACATAAAGTTCCCTCAAAGAACCACAAGGCACACACAAGCGGTTATCATAGAAAAGAAACCCTTTCACTTGATAGAACTTTCCACTAGCATGTTTCTCAGTGTTTCTAAAAACTTCCTGAAACTCTGGATCATCAGCATAACAAGACTTAAGGTGTTCAAATCCCAAAAGTTTTGTTTCCATAGAAGATAGTAGAACATACCTTCTTGAGAGTGCATCAGCAACTACATTCTCTTTACCTTGCTTGTACTGGATGACATAAGGGAATGTCTCAATGAACTCAACCCACCTAGCATGCCTCTTGTTCAGCTTCTGTTGCCCTTTGAGATGCTTAAGAGATTCATGATCTGTATGGATCACAAACTCTTTAGGCCAAAGGTAGTGCTGCCACGTTTGTAGAGCTCTCACCAAGGCATACAGCTCCTTGTCATAGGTTGGGTAGTTCAATGTGGCGCCTCCAAGCTTCTCACTGAAGTAAGCTATAGGCCTCTTTTCTTGCATCAGCACGGCTCCAATTCCCACTCCAGATGCATCACACTCTATCTCAAAAGTTTTAAGAAAGTCAGGGAGTACAAGTAAAGGAGCACTGGTTAACTTCCCTTTCAGCAACTGAAATGCATCATCCTGAGCTTGCCCCCATGCGAATCCCACATTCTTCTTGATGACTTCAGTGAGTGGGGCAGCAATGGTGCTGAAGTCTTTCACAAACCTCCTGTAGAAGCCAGCAAGTCCATGAAAACTTCTGACTTCTCCAATGGTTTTAGGAGTCGGCCACTCCTTGATAGCTTTCACCTTCTCTTCATCAACCTGTATGCCCTGTGATGTAACAACAAAACCTAGAAAGACAAGGTTATCTGTTCCAAATGAGCACTTCTTGTAGTTAGCATACAGATTCTCTTTCCTAAGCACATCTAAAACCTGTCTCAAGTGCTCAACATGTTCTTTCATGGTCTTACTATAAATGAGAATATCATCAAAGTAAACAACCACAAATCGACCTATAAGAGCTCTCAAGACATGGTTCATCAACCTCATGAAAGTGCTAGGGGCGTTAGTAAGACCAAATGGCATAACAAGCCACTCATACAATCCTAACTTAGTCTTAAAAGCAGTTTTCCACTCATCTCCTTCTTTCATTCTAATCTGGTGGTAACCACTCTTTAAGTCAACCTTAGAAAAGACACATGAACCGTGTAACTCATCTAACATGTCATCTAAGCGAGGGATAGGATGTCTATACTTAACTGTGATGTTGTTGATGGCTCGGCAATCCACACACATGCGCCAGCTTCCATCCTTCTTGGGTACCAGTAGAACAGGTACAGCACAAGGACTCATGCTCTCTCTGATGTGGCCCTTCTCCAAGAGATCATTGACTTGTTTCTGAAGCTCCTTGGTCTCAACAGGGTTGGTCCTGTATGCTGGACGGTTTGGGAGTGAAGCTCCTGGTACAAAGTCAATTTGGTGCTCAATGCCTCTGATGGGTGGCAAACCAATTGGATTATCTTCTGGAAAGACATCCCTATACTCCTGCAAAAGATACTCAATCTCTTTTGGAATAATTGGTTCATGATTAGCCCCTGTGGTTAGTAATTCTTTGAACAAAACAAGGATCATGGGCTGTTGAGTGTTCAATGCCTCCTTGATCTCTTTAGAAGAAGCAAAAAGGTTATGAGTACTTACCTTGGCCGTGTCCTCCTTGAGTGAAGCTGAAACTGTGGCCTTAGCTTCTTCTCTTCTCAGCTTAAGTTGCACCTGATCTTGATGCACTTCTTGTGGAGTCAATGGCATCAGAGTGATGTTCCTTTCCTTGTGAACAAAGGAATGCCTATTCGTGTAGCCATCATGCACTGCCCTCTTGTCATATTGCCATGGGCGGCCCAGCAAGATGTGACTAGCCTCCATAGGTAGGACATCACAAGTGATCTCATCCTGGTATCTCCCAATTGTCAGGGGCACCATCACTTGTTTGGTCACTCGCATTTCACCTTCTTCACTTAGCCACTGGAGTGTGTATGGCTTGGGGTGATTGCGGACAGTAAGGCTCAGCTTGTTCACTAGTGTCTCACTTGCCACGTTTGTGCAGCTTCCTCCATCAATGATCAGGCTACACACCTTGTCTAGGACTAAACACCTGGTGTGAAACAAGTTCTCTCTCTGTTCATGTTCTTTCGCCTTTGGTTGAACATTGAGAGTCCTCCTGGTGACTAGAAGTTCTCCCTTGACAGGGTAATCCACGTCCTCATCAGATAGCTCCTCTTCATCCTCCGAGACTACATCTCCATTGTCAAGCAGGACCATAACCTTCTTGTTGGTGCACTCATTAGCATAGTGTCCAAAGCCATGACACTTGAAGCACTTGACATTCCGGGACCTAGCAGGTGTTGCTGGTCCTTTGCCCTTGTCATCACGAGTGGAACCTACTGCTGAGGTTCCTTCTTTAGGCTTAGAGAAGGATTTGTCATCCTTTGAGTAGGCTGGTTTTGAAGCAGATCCGAATTGAGATTTGGCAGTGCTTCTTCTTTTGTTTTGTTGCTCAATCAGAATGGCTTTGTGCAACAACTCATTCATGTCCTCATAGTCTTGTAGCTCCAGCCTATCTTGGATTTCCCGGTTGAGTCCTCCTTGGAATCTAGCCATGGTTGCTTCAGCATCCTCAACCACTTCAGCCTTCATGATGAGTGTCTCCAACTCCTGGTGATAGTCCTCTACACTCTTTGTGCCTTGAGAAAGTCTTCTCAATCTCTGGTGAAGGTCTCGTCCATAGTGAGCAGGGACAAACCTCTTCTTCATCAAGGTTTTCATCTCAAACCAGGAGGTGATTTGGGGCTCTCCATTGCGCCTCCTTGTTGTTGCAATCTGCTCCCACCAGTTTATAGCATAACCACAGAATTCAGTGGCTGCTAGCTTGACCTTCCTCTCCTCAGTGTAGTGTTGGCATCCGAAGACCAACTCTATCTTCTTCTCCCATTCCAAGTAGGCGTCAGGATCATTCTTGCCATGGAATGGTGGTATCCTCAGCTTGAGGCTACCAAGGTTGTCATCAGCCTGCACCCTTCTGTTGTGGTGCCTAGGTTGTTGTCCATCCAGTGAGTCTCCTTCACTCTCTTCTGCGGACTCAAGTTGCTCCTCAACCTCTTCCATTGCACGAGCTCCTCTCCTAGGTCTCATCCTAGCTCGTCCAGCACCTACACCTGCAACATGATCATTACCAGGTAAGTCAACGTTAGCTCGGTTAACTCTCTCCATTCTCCTGGTTATCTCAGCGATCATGGCTTCAAACTGCAGTTGATCAAGCCGGATTTGTTGAACAACAGGTTCTCCCACATCCTCTCCTTCTCTTCTTTCAGCCATAGTAACCTGAAAAGCAAGTTAGAAAAGCCAAATAACAAACAAGCTCTCTCTCACTCGGTTTTTAGTTGCCAAGTCTCTGCCTTTCTCACGAGTTCAGTTAAGATTCAAAGCTCTTTCACCTAAGCTCTAGAACTTTTATCCCAAGTGATTTAGATAGACAGATTGAAAGAGTTTGGTCACCAATCCGCTTTACCACCCCAGCTGGATTTCTCCTCAGCTCTTTGTTCTTTTCTTTTCTTTTTTTTTTTTTGATTTGGCCGATCTCTTTCTGTTTTTAGATCTTAGACCACTTTTTCTTTTGATTTTTTTCTTTAGGGGTTGGCCGGATCAGCTTACAACAGATAGAAAGAGAAGAAGTATTTGATGGAATGATAGATCTGAGTAGACAACACGAACCCTAACCTTCAAGTGGCTCTGATACCACTTGGTGCGGCCTGGATAGGCTTGTTCTCCACGGATCACTTGAAGGGGATGGATAGAGGGTTGATCAAGAGGCTACTAGCACTCGGATCTGATGATGGACTGCTCTCCTTGGCGATGGGGATGCCTCAGAGATGTGTTGCTACTCAATGACACAAGATTACCTTGTATTGTCGTTGATGGATCACAAGGAATTCCTTCCTTTAGATGAAGATCAATGTTCCTTTAGCTGAACAGAGAAAGCAGAAGAACTAGGCAAGCAATTGCTAAAAGATTTCGAGTTTATTGATTGAGTTTCAAGCTGCCTGCGGCGCTTGCTTAAATAGAAAGCTACATCTAACCCTAAACCTAAACCGAGATGGTTTTGGTTTTGTCTAACCCTAAACCTAAACCGAATTGAAATTGGTTTTGTCTAACCCTAACCCTAAACCCAATTGAAATTGGTTTACTACTCTGAATCGAAAATCCTAATCCTAATTGTCTTTGGTTTGCTGGTTCAATTTAAGTACAAATCGAAATCACATTAAACCAACATGCTGGTTCTTCACTCTTGATCGATTCCTCCTCTTGTCTCACGTGCTCAAGCAGAGCTAGCAAAGCTTGCCTCTGAGCTTTTGTCTTTGATCTTGTAATTGGTCCAACTGAGAAGATCAAGTCATCTTGAGCTGCATTCTGATCCATCTCTTCCTCTCCACTCATCCAGTCGGCTACGTAGGGATCTACTTGTTCTAGTTCCTCCATCAGCTCCTGGACCTCTCCCTGGTAAGCCTCCTCTTCTAGTTCTTTGGCGTCTTGGCAATGGGATTGACTGGAGGTTGCATTTGACCCAATGGTGGTCACACCAGACTTGATATTCAAGGCCCTCAAGGGGAGACCTAACTTGACTTGGAAGACAAGTTACTCATTTGCCTGGTTCCAGAGACAAAGGAATACTTATTTAAATAGTATTCAGGTCAGCAAGAGAAGGGGAGAGACGTTGGAGAAGGTGGTCACATGCTGAGTTAAGTTTGAATTCAAACAATGGACCTGTCCCTTTCTGTTGGTCTGGACGAGCCTGCCTTGTCTTCTTATGGCATAAAGCTTCCTTGTCTTCTTATGGCAGAAGGCCAGAACCTTATTTTATTCTTTTATGTCTTCTGCCTTGTTTATTTATAGAATGTACCTAGGAACTATTCTAAGCAAGGAGAATCACTCCTCTCTTTCTCAGTTTACTCTCCCTGATGAAAACCCTTCTGGTTTTGATTCCCTTGACTGATCTTGAGGGTGATTGGAATGGTCACTTCTGGTGGTTACTAACACACGCAGGTTGCTTTTGATGGATTAGACTCGAACTGATGGTGGATGGAATGAATGAATGGTTCTTCAGAACTGATCTATGGACTGACCAGAACTTGTGTAGAAGTGTCAGTAGATCGTGCAGTTTACCCACACAAACAATGATCTAAAGACAAGTAAGCCTTGCAGAGAATCAACTCCTAGGCATACAATGTTCAGAAGCTGAACAAGGGATTCACAGTTTGTAAGAAAGTTTTTAACAAAAGGTGAATGATCTTATTGAGGTCGTGCAGCATCCTTATATAGTCTTACAAGAATGTAGAAAGCTAGAAATGATGTAGAAAACTAGGAACTTAGGAAACAGAAATGAAGACTAAGACTTTTTGACCACTTTTAAGTGTTTTGTTGAATGGCTCTTGGATGATCACGACCAAGACTTTCTTGCTGACTCTTTTCTGATATTTCTGGATGAGAATGGGTCTGAAAACATCTGAATAAAGGCCTGGTCGAATTTGGTAAGAAACAAACCCATAATGAACTTGTTATGATAATTCTCCTTGGGCTGCAACACTTCTTCTTGGGCCCCTTGATCCAAAATAGCTTCATAAGGTTTCTTGGACTTGAATTTCGTGGCTGATCCATCAGAAAGAGATAATGGACCCTTAACTTTGGTTTTGAACTCCTTTTGGGCTGAGAGAAACAAATCTGATCCATCTTCTTATTTGGGCCAAAAATCACTTGTCCAGCTAGGTCCATGGCAGCTTCAGTGTCACTCCCATTCAGCTCAGCTTGTCCTAGTGTAGTGTCACTCACATTCAGCTCAGGTCGACCTAGTGTAGTGTCACTCAGCTGGTTCAGCTCGTCCTGCTCCAAGTTCAGCTCACTCAGCTCAATCATCTCCTGGTTAGTGTCACTTAGCTCATCCAGCTCCAAGTGAGTGTCATTTAGCTCATCCAGCTCCAAGTTAGTGTCACTTAGCTGGTTCAGCTCATCTTCAGTCTCCTTAGATGGTTTCAGCTCAACCACTCTCACTTCAGCTGGTTTCAGCTGAGCCACACTCTGTATCAGCTCTTCCTCAGTCTCTCCAGCTGGTTTTAGCTCAGTATGATCGCCTTCCATCCATCCTGGCTTGTCCTTTGTTGGATGATCAGCTGGCTCGGCCATGGTTACATCATCCCCTCCTCCTTTGAAAAGATTTGTCCTCAAATCTGTATCTCCTACATCAAAAGGAAACAAATTAGACTTAAGACAAAGGTTTAGGCAAAGAAACATGTAAGTAACAACAAAGGAAAGTTTTAGAATGAAACTTCCTTGGACTGTTGAGGCCATTTCCCTCAAATACTTCCTTTTCCAAATCTCTGGCTGATAAGCATGGTATCTTCTTTTGTACCTTACACTCGTTTGAGACTTATCCTGATGATCCTGGACACTCAAAACACAACCTAGATATCCAGAATTATATGTGCAAAACATGTTCTTGTTTAGATCAAAAATCAAACATTTCTTCTTTATAACATGTAGCACATGCCTCAAACATTCAATATGCTTATCAAAGAAGGTATTATAAACCAGAATATCATCAGAACTTGGAACAACACCATTCTCAAAGCGTGATCTCAAAACATGCCAATAGTTTGCAGTTCCAAAACATAAACCAGCAAGTTTCAAAACAAAAACATACTCAGTTTCAGCTCTAATTGATTTTGGTTCATGCAAATTTCTAACCATGAATTCTTCCAAGGCACATGTGGATGCAAGCAAATCACCATTGTCTAGTTTATGCTTAGAACAACTCAGAACAAAGCTATTTTCCTTGAAGACAAATGAATCAAACGACTTCCTAGAACTGAAAACAGGCTGTTGCATAATAAGTTCTAATGCCTTTCCAGGATGATCAAAGCTTTGTTTATGTTCCATAAACTTCTCCAAATTCAAAACGAGACCAGGATTGAAGTTATGATCACAGTGAAAACGTTTTTGATCAGAGAATCTGTCTGGTTCAAGTTCCTTAAAAGAATAAATCATGTTATCAAAAACAGAGTTTGAAACATAAAATTCTTTCACTTTATCAAGACCATAACGTTTCTCATCATCAGAACTATCCATAACCAACAGGTCAGGCACAGAATTAACCATAACTAGTTCCTTACAGTGCTCTTGAGACTCCACAGAGAATGACTTATCTTCAGCTTCTACTTCAGTGTTGTTTGGCTGCTCCAACACTTCTTCTGGTGGGTGTTAGAATTCATGAGTGTTTGTCTCATGTCAAGAGAGTATTCAGTCAACTTGTGACTGAATTCCCTTCTACCAACAACAAGAACTCACAACTACAAGGAAGAGACAATCAACTTGTGATTGAATCCTCTCAGCAAAACACTCTACACACCATCTGAATCTAACAAGATAAAGTGGCTGTGAGATTGATACAAGAACTAGAATTAAACTATCTCTAGTATGAATCTATCCTTGTGAAGTAACACAACACTTATAGTTTGTGTGCTTAGGACTAAAAAGAGATAGACTCAGTAAGCTAGAGTAAGAGAAGATTAATAAAGAGTTTAGAGGTGATTTTAACAAGTATTAGGCTGCCTTAAGAGAGGAAGAGCTAAGGCAGCCTCTAAACCATGATGCTTAACTCCTTACATTGTAAATATTGATTAAACACAAGCAAGAGAGAGAGAGCCACGAATTTAGAGTGAGAAACTTGTTCTTATTACTTGCTTAATTCAGAATCAAGATACAACACATATATAGAGTTTAAACTTGCATGAAAGGGGACAAGGAGACAAGAACATCATAATTGGGTTTGGAATAGTAATATCCACTCCCAACAACTCCAATTTGAATTTGAACTTGTAGATCCACATTTGAACTTCAAATCCCCTTCTAGAAGCTTTCTTAGGCGTGCTCAGGTTGAGCTGAGAAAGCCTCTCAGCTTCCTTGCCTTCCAAGCCACTCTAGACTAAATCACTCTTGCTTGAGCGGGCAGCAGAACACCTGCAACTTGTAACTGGTGTAACTTCCAAACCATAACTCTTTTTGGACTGATTCCAATTCGCCGCGTGCCCTTGATGAGTGTAGAATGTAGGACAATTGGTTTCATGGTCAAATTCTTCATGGTTAGGAATTTACACCCCTTTTCCTGAGACATGCCAGTGTGAACTCCATCACTAGCATTTTTCTTCTTCATTCTAATACTCCCCCTCAAGCTTGACCATAGGAGATCCTTGGGCAAGCTTGGAACCTTGAAGAAGCTCCCTCATTAAAAACCTTAGCAAGAAAACCTCATGGGACAAAACTTTCTAAGGGAAAAAGAGTGGACTTCTACAAAGCCTAGGAATTGGCCAATGAGTTCTATGTGTCTTAGAACCAGTGTGGTTGGACACATAGACTCTGGATCAAGGCCTTTCTTAAAAAACAAGTATGAACTCCATAACTTGCGCACATCATTTCTTGGATCATCTCTTCTACAAGCTGGTTTGTTGTCTACCTCTTTCTTGTGACTTCTTGCCATCTTCAAGGAGAGTTATGGTCTACCAGCTTATGCTATAGAGAACTCCAAGTACCTTCTACATAATGCATAAACAATTGCATCAATTCTCAAGGCATAAACCAATCAATTCATATTTATAGATTGAAATGGTTACTCCCCTTGCATATGGTTGGTATGAATGGTGAGGAGTGTCTCTTGGACACTTGAATCCTCCATATTATCTGAGGTGAGGCAATGGACGACTTGGACCTTCAGGATAGCTCTCCATTACCCCTCCTCAAGCTTGATCCGGAGAGAATAAGTGAAGGATCAAGCTTGGAAGTGAGCACATTGAGTATTGAAACCAGGAGCGCATCACCCCTACAGCTGCGCTTAAGTCAACCGGCTCCTCCCTTAGTCTTTTCTCCACTGCCTCTTGTAAGTCTTTTGAACCAGGAGCTCAACACCCAAACAGGCTGCGCTTCTTCAACCGGTTTCACACACAAAACATCTCTCCATGGTCAGGAATGTACATCATGTGTAGGCTCTGAATGACACAGGAATATACATCATGTGTAGGCTCTGATCAGCATGGACAATGTCCTTATTCTTTGTCTTGGACTGGTGATGAACAGAGACAACACTTGTGTACCTGAAACACCACTCAAACTCCAGCAAGAATTAGACCACACACACTAGGATCAGACCTTGATAACTCACCAATTCTGATCCCAATGATTTAAGAAAAGTAACCAGTGAATAAGTAACCAGAGAGTAAGTGAATGAGTAACAAGAGAGTGAGAGAATGAGTAACCAGAGTATTAGTAGAATGATCCATGGCATGGTCCATGATCAAACTGGGAGAGAACCAGTCACATCTGAGCTGATCCATCAACTTCACCCAAAAGGTCTCCATTGGTTCTAACTTCAGTATGCGCTTGCACCTCCACGCAATAGACTCCTTCTGTCAAGCTGATCCATCGCTTTCCACCACACTCTTCACACCAGGTTCTTCAAGCTGGGGTAATCGGTTCTAACTTCAGATATGTTCTGTGCCCACACATTTAACTTCATGTCTCAATGAGACTATGATCATATCAGTCATTTGAATCTGTGAACTTAGAACATCAAAAAAAAAATCAGTGGTGGAACTTCCTAGTAAAGGCACACTCACCCTTGTGGAAGTTCCAAGAGTGCCAAAGGAGAGTGAATGATCATTGTAAAATGAGAGAGATTAATAACTAGAAATTGAGTATAAGTAACCAAAGTGTATTAGATGTAACCAAGAGTATAGTGGATGATTGTGAGATGGAGAGTATAAGCGGAAGCATCTTCAGTCCATGACCTTCAAGGTTCTATGTCTGAGCAAAACATCAAACCACAGCACTAAGGCGTTCATGGTTGATCACCAATTCTGGAGAGGCAATGACTTCTCAACCAGTCTTTCCTTACATGGATGCAAGGACATGCTCCTTTCAAGAGATTTCTGCAACCTTAACAACAACAACTAACTCATTAAGAGATTAGATCACACAAAGGTGATTTCTGGAGGAAAGAACAAGGGTTGAATGGAACACAATTCTTTGTCCATCAACCAAGTTCAAAGGCCATAAAGGCCAAGAGAAGAAAACCTTTTCACAAATGGTTTGAAAACCTTTTCTTTCAAAGAAATCTTGCAAAGCAATTTAAAGCAATTTTCTAAGGAATTAAATCCTTTTACAATGGTTTTAATAAACCAAGAATTCATCAAGAACTTATCAAAAATAATTTTAAAATACTTTTCCAGAATTTTAAAAATACTTTCCAAAACCTTTTCATAAGGAAAATCAATTTCCAAAATATTTTCAAGAGTATTCAAACTCAAAACAATCTTTTAATTACTCTTCCTCCCTCAAGCATATATTTTTACAGACTTAATAGCCCAAGCTTATTAAGAAAAACAAGAGGAGAGGAATAAAAGGGTTTGAAATCACAATGCAAAAATTTTTCAGAATTCAAAATCCTTTCAAAGAACACACATATCTTTGAAATCGATTTTTTTTTCAAGTGTTTTTCAAGACACAAGTTTAATCTTTTCTCCCTCCCTCAAGCCGGTATGAACAGACTTTATTCTTTCATCCAAAAGCTTAAACAATGAGGAGATCAAGGGGAGAGTCATTGATTTAAAAAAAACTTTTAAAGACTTGCATCTTGAGTAAACACTCAGATTTTGAAATCATAACTCATCTAAACTCTCTACTGTCCAAGTTTTGAATCCTAGCCACATAGCTCCTCAAAACTAATTTGAGTCAGAGAGAGAGAGAGTTTCAGATGAAGAAACAGACACAAAAGAAGTGAGTTCATCCCAAGAAGAGCAACAAGGCTCTGATACCATGTTAGAATTCATGAGTGTTTGTCTCATGTCAAGAGAGTATTCAGTCAACTTGTGACTGAATTCCCTTCTACCAACAACAAGAACTCACAACTACAAGGAAGAGACAATCAACTTGTGATTGAATCCTCTCAGCAAAACACTCTACACACCATCTGAATCTAACAAGATAAAGTGGCTGTGAGATTGATACAAGAACTAGAATTAAACTATCTCTAGTATGAATCTATCCTTGTGAAGTAACACAACACTTATAGTTTGTGTGCTTAGGACTAAAAAGAGATAGACTCAGTAAGCTAGAGTAAGAGAAGATTAATAAAGAGTTTAGAGGTGATTTTAACAAGTATTAGGCTGCCTTAAGAGAGGAAGAGCTAAGGCAGCCTCTAAACCATGATGCTTAACTCCTTACATTATAAATATTGATTAAACACAAGCAAGAGAGAGAGAGCCACGAATTTAGAGTGAGAAACTTGTTCTTATTACTTGCTTAATTCAGAATCAAGATACAACACATATATAGAGTTTAAACTTGCATGAAAGGGGACAAGGAGACAAGAACATCATAATTGGGTTTGGAATAGTAATATCCACTCCCAACAACTCCAATTTGAATTTGAACTTGTAGATCCACATTTGAACTTCAAATCCCCTTCTAGAAGCTTTCTTAGGCGTGCTCAGGTTGAGCTGAGAAAGCCTCTCAGCTTCCTTGCCTTCCAAGCCACTCTAGACTAAATCACTCTTGCTTGAGCGGGCAGCAGAACACCTGCAACTTGTAACTGGTGTAACTTCCAAACCATAACTCTTTTTGGACTGATTCCAATTCTCCGCGTGCCCTTGATGAGTGTAGAATGTAGGACAATTGGTTTCATGGTCAAATTCTTCATGGTTAGGAATTTACACCCCTTTTCCTGAGACATGCCAGTGTGAACTCCATCACTAGCATTTTTCTTCTTCATTCTAATAGTGGGGAACTCTTTTGTGCTTCTCCTGCTGAGTTTTCTTCTAAGACCTGAGACACTGAATCAAGGCTACTCGGTTGCACCAGTTCAAAACAGGTTAGTCCATCACAAGTATTACTGATAACAAGTTCAGATTGAGGAGAGAAAAGAAAACAACCAAGTTCTGTCTCAGATTCTTTCCTTACCTTAGTTGTTTCTGTTCCCATCTCTTGGATGATCTGCTCCTGCTTGCTGCAACTCATTGGGTCAGGAACCTTTGAGGAAGGTCTTGTACTCTGTCTTTTGTCCTTCTCTAGTTCCTTGAATATATGGTTACACATATCAGTGATGTTTTGGGGAGTACTCATCTGCTTAAGAACTCTAAGCCGCAACTCCTGATCATCACGAGTATGGACAAGTTTTTCTTCCTCTTTGGAAAGTATAGATTTTCCCCTGCTCGTCCTAATAGGTATGTCCAGCAGCCTCCCTGGTCGTGACTTTTCCTGCAACAAATCAGTTTTGTTAAAACCCGATTTTTCTTTACTTGACAAGTGCTGTCTTTTTCCCAGCAAACTCTTTGTGGAGGAACTGAATTGGTTGGGCTGTGGGTTTCTCTCAGGACGTCTGGTAACACTGGATACATCCTGTCTCCTCCTTTTCATCTTAGCATCTTTCTGAACCTGAAAATCAGTACCCAAAACATTATTAGTAGCAAAGGAAGCTCTTTTAAATTCAAATTTCTTATCCATTTCTTTCATCATTGTAGCCATCATGCCCATCTGGATCTTATCAAACTTATAGGTTTGTGTCTCCTTTCTTTTGCTGACATCTCCAGCCATGGTTTCCTGTTACAACTCAACAAGAAAAGTTAGTACAAATAGATAGCCGAAGCCTCTCTTCTCTCAAGTGTTTCTCTCTGATTTTTCTGTGAGTTTTTTTCTCTGTGAATCCAGTAGCTCAGCAACAAACAAAGACAAGCCTGTATAGAATCAATTCCCCACCCCAAAGAGAAGAAAAAGATAGACAGATTGCAAGATTTTTGGTTGCAAGGAGCTTTAACCACCAGAGACTGGATTTCTCTTCAGTCTGGCTGGATTTCTCTTCAGCCTCTTGTTTTTTTTTTATAAACTGGTTGGCCTCCTTGCAGAACAACAGATAGATAGAGAAGAAATTCGACAGAGAAGATGAATAGATCAAATAGAAGATGAACAGACACAAAAATAGGTTCCCAAAGAGAGAAAGAGATTTTAAATTCAAACCAACAAATCAGTAGCCCTCAATCTGCTCTGATACCAAATGATGAAAACCCTTCTGGTTTTGATTCCCTTGACTGATCTTGAGGGTGATTGGAATGGTCACTTCTGGTGGTTACTAACACACGCAGGTTGCTTTTGATGGATTAGACTCGAACTGATGGTGGATGGAATGAATGAATGGTTCTTCAGAACTGATCTATGGACTGACCAGAACTTGTGTAGAAGTGTCAGTAGATCGTGCAGTTTACCCACACAAACAATGATCTAAAGACAAGTAAGCCTTGCAGAGAATCAACTCCTAGGCATACAATGTTCAGAAGCTGAACAAGGGATTCACAGTTTGTAAGAAAGTTTTAACAAAAAGGTGAATGATCTTATTGAGGTCGTGCAGCATCCTTATATAGTCTTACAAGAATGTAGAAAGCTAGAAATGATGTAGAAAACTAGGAACTTAGGAAACAGAAATGAAGACTAAGACTTTTTGACCACTTTTAAGTGTTTTGTTGAATGGCTCTTGGATGATCACGACCAAGACTTTCTTGCTGACTCTTTTCTGATATTTCTGGATGAGAATGGGTCTGAAAACATCTGAATAAAGGCCTGGTCGAATTTGGTAAGAAACAAACCCATAATGAACTTGTTATGATAATTCTCCTTGGGCTGGCAACACTTCTTCTTGGGCCCCTTGATCCAAAATAGCTTCATAAGGTTTCTTGGACTTGAATTTCGTGGCTGATCCATCAGAAGAGATAATGGACCCTTAACTTTGGTTTGAACTCCTTTTGGGCTGAGAGAAACAAATCTGATCCATCTTCTTATTTGGGCCAAAAATCACTTGTCCAGCTAGGTCTATGGCAGCTTCAGTGTCACTCCATTCAGCTCAGCTTGTCCTAGTGTAGTGTCACTCACATTCAGCTCAGGTCGACCTAGTGTAGTGTCACTCAGCTGGTTCAGCTCGTCCTGCTCCAAGTTCAGCTCACTCAGCTCAATCATCTCCTGGTTA
>CAJHQP010010613.1:0-18031 GCA_905132765.1 Moricandia arvensis
GAAAGCATAGAGGTCACTGGTTGTGCGTCACTTTGAATACAACGTACCAGAACCTGTTCTATACCTTTTGTTCTCCAGCCTCAATAGGGCTTTCGCCTCTGCTTCGAAACTAGGTTGTAACATTTTCGATTGCTTTGACAGTTTTTTTGGGTTCTTTATCTGTTCATTGACCTATAAATTTCATTTGTGTCGGTGTTATTCTCAATGTAAAACTTATTGTTTACGCATAGACCCTATAGTTTATCACATAATATTTTCTGTGCTTATCTCACTCAGATTTGCGATTCACTTTTTGTAATCATACATTTTCTACTACTTCGAAGCTCAAGTTGTTTAACTCAGAAAAAAAAATTGAATGTGTGACAAAAGAAGAAATTCGAACCTCAAAAGTAAGGGTGTTCCTCGATAATACATACGATCCATTTCAAGCATAGAATCTGATTTCATATGAGATTGAATGCGAATTATAAATTAATTTGAAAACCTCAAGATCTTAAGAGGATAGATTGCCAACCATAAGAGTGTAGTCTCTTTTTTGGTAGCATCAAAAAGAATGAACTCCTTAAAATATTGAAACCTAACAAATTGCAAATAAACTTTGAATAGAAACAAACTTGTAGCCTAAAGCATCGTTTATAGTTGAGATAAATCTTGAAAACCAAATGTTTTCTTGTTTTGAGTAATTGTAAGTGTATATTTCTCAGGCATACACATAGGGTATTAACTCCAGATCCTGCTGTCCTTTCTCCACGGAAAAGAAGCTGCTCATGAGTTATAAGTTTCGCTCTCCGAGATACTTGATGGTTAATTTTTTACATGTTAAATATAAAGACATTGGGTACACCACCAGTAAATGACACTCACTAAGAGTTTATAAGCTGACATTTCTCTAGCACCGAATTGGAACGAACGAGGCGAGGCTAACTAATAAAGTCGTGATGTTGGTATCGAATATTGTATAAAAGAGTGGCATATATAGTCTCTTGGACAACATCTCATAGATTTTCTGTTCTGAATACAAAGTACGGTTAACCCCAGAATTTCGCCACTCTGCCTTGCTTAGATATATCTAATATAGTTTCTTTCTTGTTTATTGAATGTCTATTGTTTGATTTTTATACGTTACACATCTTTGTATGTGTAAATTTTTTTTAAGTGCTTTAAATTTTCTTGCTGGTCTGTGGATGAGAGACGCGTGAGTCATTCAGCAAAATATAATGATTTGTCAAGGCAGTACATTTTCAATTTTAATCGCCATTAGTTTCTTTTTTTCAGGATTTTGGTAGTCGATCGATATAGACTTAACATTTAGCGTGCAATAGGAGTAATATAGAATAATTTGCTTGAAACTGGGTAAATACATAGTCGTAAATCTCTCTTTTGGACTAATTAAGATTACCATATAGCTGCTTATCGTTTTATAGTAAGACATGTAAATTAACGATGAAGACCATTTCAATAATTGTATATATGTTTATTAATCCCAATAATTCTTCCTAATGAAAATTAAAATGAAATTTTTTGGGTTTATACACAGTTGTAACTGGGTATCACAATGATTTGTTTAAGAACCAATTATCCATAGATAAATAATTAAAGATATTATTTAAGATAAGAACACTTAATATTTATTTTTGATAAATCATAGTATTCTCGAAAGACTATTTAATTGGTAATCATAATTATTTTATAGAGTCGTTGATCAATTCTAAAAAAAAATCATAGTTTGTGAAGAACAGGGATAATTTTAGATCGGTTGCATTGGATATCAACATAATTTTTAAGCAAATACTAATCAAAATAGTTTAAATTCATATGAATTTTTATGTCTCAATATTTATTTTAACAATGTGCCATAAAACAGAAAGAATATTTAATTCTCTTATCTCTTTTGTAGATAGAATATATTTCTAAAGATAGGAGATTTGTTTGCTTTACCCAAATTGATCATTAAGAATATAAATTTACAAAGTTATGAGTATCGATATTCAGACTTTAAGAAATATTAATTGTTTGATAATTTGTGGTATTACACGCATCTCGTTTTGTAAATAGAAGGCATAAACAATATATAATTATTAATATCTATGAGTTAAATTAGAGTATGGTAAAGAGTGAATCATAATATTTATGTGGGCTCTTAGTGCAATATTCAAAACTTATTTGAGTCTTTTTCTGCATCGTTTTTTAATTTTTACGTGCGCAAAATTATTTTGTTTTCAAATTTTTAGTAATGAATATCGCAGTGAATTTAACAGTCAAATATCGATATTAAAAACTATTATTTGGGTATGGAAACTTTATGTAAAACAATCACAGATTTACCTTAGAAATAAGTAAATTAGAGACTTATTATTCTTTCTATTTAAGATTATTTACAAAGTATCGTAAAAAAACATACAATTGAGTTTTCTTTAAAAAAAAAAGATATATCAGCATTTAATAACACTTTGACAAAGATCAACATTTATTTATATCAAAATATTATATATATCTTTTAAGAGAGCCGAGAAAGTAGACAGTTCATGTAGTCTGAAATTGAAATAATTTTGAAGCTTTTCAACGATCAGCTTTTCTAAGTCGGATAAGATCTCTCGTTCTTGTTTCTCACTTCAAGATCTGTTTAGTACATATTAAGAGTTATTACAATTATTTGATCGATACATTGTGATCGGAAATATATACAACTTCCATGGTCGAACGCCTGGAAAAGGGACAAGAACCAGAAGCTTTTTTAGCTCAAAGAACCTTATATCTTTCTTGTCCTCTTCACCATCATCTTTTCCGTCTCTTCCATCTTTTTACTTCTCTTTCTCATCTCTCCACAACTTCTCAATCCAAGCCTCTTTCTACTAAGAAATAATCAATTCCAATCTGCTCTACTATTCGACTGCTTTCAATAGATACGTCATATCCAACCAATAATTGCATTAAACGTCGTCGATGAATAGTTCAAGTACTACTTTTGTCTATTTTCTCGCTTCTGCTTAGATTTTCGTTCGGATTCTCCAGAAGAAACGCCAACAACGCAAAATCGTTGAGAGGACTCTAAGCTCAATAGGTGAAAAGACACACATTTAGGAGAAACCTTAGTACATCTTCGCCAGATTCCGGGGTCTTGGAGGGCCGATGGGCTTAATGTGTAAATGCATGCGCTAGTTCTTGGGTTAGTGGATGTTTCGGATAGCTAATGTTGGGTGATGGTAAGCTATCGCATAGAATGGAGATAAGTGGTGTTTATGTGGTTACTATATGTTTAGCTTGGCTGTTTTGGAATATTTTCAGAGGTAATATAGTGATCGCGAGAATTTGGTTTCAGTAAAGAGTGTTCACCTTTCTTTGGTGACATATTGGTTTTGAATAATGGTATATAAGTATAATTAAATAATTTTTTCCATTTCTACTAAATATGTCTTTAGTTTATGGAAGTGAGCAAAGCGCGATCTAGTTTTTGCTTATGTTAAGATAGATTTGCATATTCATTAGTTGCAGAAGTCCTCTTTATGAACTGGTGATTGAGTGAAGACTATAGTTTCCTTAGAGGAGCTTCCTCTCACTATGTTTTGTTTGGTGAAAGGCCGGAATGTCTATTACTAAAAGACTGAAGTCATATATAGAGAGGTTATTAAGCAACGCGCAATAATAGTGTGATCATAGGCATGCAAATTTGTGTTTTTACGATAATTTATTGATGCAGTAACAATCTGTTTAATACAGTGAACTTACTGAGTATAAAGTGTTCCTCAAGTTACAACTGCCAATGTAAGTAGATTGTTCTGTGGTTAATTGGGCTCTTCTTTGCTAGAGTGGAGTGAATTATTGTTGGTTATACAGTTGGTTGGAATTCGGCTTGACCACAGCGCCGTTTCCGAGGTTGGGTGCAAGACTTTGCATCAAGCTTCAACATATAAGGAACAATACGCTAGTCGAAAGTGAATCCCAACATCTCCATTACCGACCTCATTATTTACTAGACATTCTCAACCTAATTAATATAACATCAAATCCAATGTTCGATGTTGCGAGGTGGGAAGTAGATGTATCTGAATAGGGGGCGCACAAAAGAGCTACTTTGAGCAACTGCAGAGTCTTATCCTTTCTATTGAAGGAAAAACAAGAAAATAAAATATGTGAAAGAGGTAAGGAAAGAATATGTTATTGCTCGTCCCCCCGACGCTCTTATTTTACACAGGGGCCCCAAACAGGACATATAGGTCTCTAGGCCTTTTCATTTATCAAAGAGATACGACGAGATTTCCATTGAAAAACAGGCGTTGGATATATCGGCTACAACGCTGTTACGCTGCATGGCAGATGCATCCATTGCCAAGGAGTATTAGACACATGGGGACATCAAAGTTAGCATAACCGTTATGGGAACGTACAAATGAAAGTGGCATTAACGGTTCCGGGTTAGCGGAAACGTGGTAATACACTTTGTTAACAAGTTGACAGGGAAATCAGAACAAGATGCTGAGCATTGGTCTTTTTGCAGAAGAGAAACACCTAGCCGGAAGTTGCTATTTTTGTTCCGAAAATGTTTGTTTTTTTTTGTTAAAATGTACACAATTTTTTGTGTGAACCTAGCATACCAAACCAAGTGATCATATGTTTCTTTTCGTTTTGGGCTATGTTCTAACTAGTAAGAGCATCACATCAAAACAGTTATCAATGTTTCCAATGATATCACGTAACTACATAGTTAGAAAACTATTTTTTATTGTTTAAAGTGAAATATTTAATAATAATTTTACATCATAATTATCTGATGTTGATTTATACCGCTAGTTGACTTTTGTGCGAGAGGCTAATAAAATTTGGACTATGTATCACCAAACGTGTGAACAATATGGAGAATAATCTTGGTTTAGAGAAAATAGATGATTGATTATAAGATGATATTAACTCGAGTTACACAACACGCATATTATGGCACCATGACTCTAAGGCAGCTCATGGGTTGATTAACATATGTAACTCTTCGTAAGCTTATGAAGCAAGAATAGCTTTAATGATACTCAAAAGGAGCAAAAGGAGTTATTATGAATAAGAAGGAAACATCCGGAAAAATAATAAAACTTCGCAAATGATTTAAGGATGTTGGCGAGCAATCAGGAAGACGTATAGGACGATAAGTCTCTAAACTAGATCAACCTAGAAAGTAGCTTGAAAGTGTTCTCTGTTCTCGTATTCCACAGAAATGATTCTTTTCTTCTGCTCTAGTAGGACAAGCACGGGTCCTTCAGGCAACCTACTTGATCTCTAGTTTCTTCACTCATCGGTTCTGCCACAATTGGGGAAGTCGTTACACTGTTCCTCCATTTGTAGACTACGATGTTTCTATTGTCGAGAATTAAATCCTTTGGTAGGTATAAACTGGAATAGAGAATATGATCACGCTGGCAAGAAGATTGCTGGTTATTTGGATTTTCGCCCCAAGTTTCTTCTTTGTATACTCTTTTATACTCTCATTTTGTATGATGGACACTAGCAGCTATGTGGGCGATGAGGTAGATGTGGTAGATAAGATGATCAAGAATGACAAAGCTGGAAGGATCCTCATGTCTGACTAGAAACCTCCTTTTAAATACTCAGAAATGTTTTCCGCGCAGGAGAGTTGGTGTTGCGGTCGAATCTCGTAAGCCTTGTTCTTGTGAACACACACTATCAAATCATTGGCGAAATTTCTCTGCCTTCTTACAGACGTGTATCTACTCTCGAATCTCGGCTTCTACAGGAAAAATTATCAGTATCATTTGTGACAAAGAAAGTAGGCTTTTACTTTACTGCATAAGGTTAGGATTCCGCACAGACGACAGTAGATCTTAAGGCTAAAACTTCACAAATCGCGTAGATCACCTACTACGACACTTAGTTTTGGGATGACTCTCGCGTAAGAGGGGTTGTATTGATTGTGAATGGTGGAGTGAATTTGGTTTCTTGGTGTTTGTCTATTTTAAATACACCTATTGTAATATCAAACATAGTGTTTTTTTTTAATTGATATATATTATCACAAAATCAGTGGTTTTATTGAATTGACATTTAGTGCGCATAAAGTTACATTAGAAATCACTGATTGTAAATGCGCTTAACTGTTGATTATCAATTAACGAATAGAATTTTTATATAGTATGAAAGATGAGAATCAGAAAGATGATATATTCAAATCATCAAGAACTAGGGATTCATTGATAGAGAAAACTCTGAAGGGGATTTGATGAAGGGTCAAACTTTCACCGTAAGTTTTGGTTAAGAGATACTCCTTGTGATAATAAAGTCGCACCTCACTCAATGGTGGTTATATTGGAAAGGGAAACAAAATTAATTTAGAGAAATGCCCAGAACCATACACAGACCTGCCAACAAACAACATAAAACCAGAAATCAAGACAAGCAGTCAAAAGATAACTCCTCTCTGCTAACTCTCGTTGTTTCGAATCTCTACGATGTACTTCTGCAATTATCTCTAACAAGAAAAGGGTCGATGTTTTGTTTATGTCACCTTTGTCGAAGGAGTGCCGGTATGAGTGGATAAGGAGTAAGAAGACGGCTATCAGACGATGAACTGGCGAATGAAGTGGAATGTCAGGCGGATTCATAGTGATTGGATTGTCCCAAGTCAGCGTTATACATACCACGGTGACAGATAAACCGTGACACAACTTGATGTGGACTGTGTAACTTGACCCACACCATCCTTTTCCAAAAACTAGTATCTCATAGCACTCTAGACAGAAGGTTTGCCTCTCCTACACCATATCGTAGTATTATAGAAGGATCGAATCTCGTATACATTTAACAGGGAGAAGAGATACATTGAGAGTGGTATGTGTCAGGTGTATTAAGATCGACATTATGCAATGTCTTGTCCTAACAGGTTGCTTAAGTTGCAAGAAACACATGAAAACGAAGAAGATACTATACAAGAAGCCGACGAACTAATGATGCATGAAGTCGTGTATATCAATGAGAAGAACATCACGCCAAGCAAACTTGAAGCGAACTTAGATGGAGATAATATGTGGTACCTAGATGATGAGCTAGCAACCACATGACCTTGAACCTCAGTTATATTGCAAAGCTTGATGAGAGAATAACGGGAAAAGTAAGATTTGGTGATGATTCAAAAATAGACATAAAAGTTAAAGGATCAATATCATCGTGGCCAAGAATGGTGAACGGAAAATACTCTCGGATGTTTACTTTATATCCTGACCTAGAGAGCAGCATTATAAGCCTTGGACAGCTACTGAATCCGGATGTGAGATCAGAATGAAAGATGATTACTTGATGTTATACGATAGAAACAAGAATATGCTAATCAAAGCCAAGAGATCAAGAAATTGTCTATATAAGTGGTTATGGAGGTTGAAAGTACCAAATGTCTTCAGCTATTACACCTTAGGGAATCATCTAGATGGCATGCAAGATTAGGGCATATTGGGTTAAGAACATTAAGATAATGATACATAAGAAACTTGGTCATCAAGTATACCACGTTTTAATGTTGAGAAGGAGACATGTGCTTCATGTTGCGCGGGAAAACAAATTCGAAGATCTTTCCTTAAGCTAGTTGTTCGTGCATCGAATATACTAGAACTAATACATGGAGACTTTTTGTGGTCCTATTAAACCACCGCGCTGGAAAAATATATATGTGTTTGTCCTAATCAATGATCATTCTCTATATGTGGACGATCCTCATGAAGAGAAGAGCGAAGCATTCAAAAGATTTAAAGGTTTAAAGCTTTGGTCGACAAGAAAAAGGTCTCACGATCAAAAAACTTCAAACTGATTAGAGGAGGTGAATTTACTTCACATGAGTTTTGAAGACTTTGGCAACGATACATGTATAAAATGACACTTGACTGCACATATTCTTCACAACAAAACGGAATGGTCGAGAGAACAATAGAATATTTCTTGAGATGACTCGGAGTATGTTAAGGAATATGAACGTCCAAATTATCTTTGGGAGAAGCAGTGAGACACCGCAACGTACCTGATTAACAAGCAGCAACTAGAACTCTGTCCTTGCAGACTCCATACGAATCTTTGAAGGAAAGCCTAATCTCGAGCATGTCGAGTATTCGGATGTGTTGGATATGTGAGAATCGACTAAGTTCACTTAGAAAGTTAGACGACAGATCATGTGCTCTTGTTCACTTGGAACAGAGCCGGGATCTAAAGCTTATCGACTCCTTGATCGAGCAACTCGAAGAATCGTGGTCAGTCGAGATGTAATCTTCGACAAAGACAAAAGATAGAAGTGGACTTGCTTAGAAAAGGAGGTTGAAGGTGAACCTAGTATGATCAACTTCGGGTTCAGAGAGCTCGAAGAAAAAAATATACAATCAGAAGAGACTGTGACCAAGGACAAAGACAACGAAGAAATCAAGATAAAATAGAAGAGGAGAAAGAATCAGACGAAGAAGAACAGTCTCGACCAGTTACTGTAAGACGATCCTCGCGTATTCGCAACAAGCCAAGTTATGTCAATGACTACGAGTTATTGTGTGAAGAAGAATGTGAGCGCCTCTTTACTGCTAACAAACGAGGAGCCATGGAACTATGATGAAGCAAAAGAATTAAAGGTTTGGAGAGATGCGTGTAAGGATGAGATTGAGTCAATTGAAAAAAACAATACTTGGGTTCTAGTTGATATTCCTCCTAACACAAAGCCAACAAGTTTGAAGTGGGTTTTTAAAATAAAACGGAACTCCGATGGTTCAACAAACAAATACAAGGCGAGGTTAATTTTGAAAGACTATATACAGAAGCAAGGTGTATATTATGATGAGGTCTTTGTGCATGTTGCTCGTATCGAGACCGTGAGATTGATCATCGCGTTGGCTGCAACACACGGTTGGGAATTGCACCATCTTGACGTTCAAACTGCTTTCCTCCATGGCGAACTTAAGGAAGTAGTTTACATAACTCAGCCAGAAGTTTTTTGTGGCTAAGGGAAGTGAAGATAAAATCTACAGATTGCATAAGGCACTTTACGGTTTGAAGCAAGCCCCTAGGGCTTGGAATAAGAAGCTTAACTCGATTCTTCGCGAGTTGAGATTCGAAAGGTGCTCAAAGAGCCATCTCTATATCGCAAAGAATATCGTGGACATCTCTTGGTAATAGCTGTCTATGTTGACGACCTGCTTGTCACATGTTCAAGCTTAGATATGATCGTCTAGTTCAAGAAAGGAATGGCAACAAGATTTGAGATGAGTGATCTCGGCAAACTAAGTTATTACCTTGGATTTGAAGTGACTCAGCGTGGAGATGGTATTGTGTTAAGTCAACAGAGATATACAACAAGGATACTTGAAGAAGTCGCGCTAAAAGGATGTAATGCAACTCATATTCCGATGGACGCTGACTTGAAGCATTCCAAAGCGATAAATGAAGAAGGGATCAATGAGAAAGATTACCGTAGAAGTATTGGTTGTCTCCGATACTTAATTCACACGTAACAGTGTTGGCGTATTGAGTAGGTATATGCACGCACCAAAGCAGTCACATGGAGTAGCATTAAAAAAATTTGATATACTTGCAGGGTACGTTGTCATAAGGAATGTTTTTTCCACGCAAGAATGAATAAGTGTTAGTCGGATACAGTGACAGCAATTACAATGTAGATCCAGGCGATGACAAGAGCACAACTGGACACATATTCTACATATCCGGCTGTCCAATCACGTGGTGTTCGCAGAAATAAGAAACTGTTGCGTTGTCTTTTTGCGAGGCTGATTTTATGGCAGCTCCTAAAACAGCTAAACAAGCGATTTGGCTCTCTGATCTAATTAATGAAGTTATGGGAAAGCTGCGACAAAGTGGTGATAGGTAACGATAACAAGTCTACTATTGCCTTAACCAAGAATCCAGTGTTCCATGGTCGAAGTAAGCACATTTATATTAGATACCACTTTATACGCGAGTGTGTAGAAAACGGTTGGGTGGACGTTGAGCATATTGCAGGGAGCAAGGCAAAGGCTGGCATTTTAACAAAAACACTTGGGAGAATCAAATTCATGGAGATGAGAGATCTCATAGGAAATCATGATGTGTCAAGTAGAGATTTCAAGTTTAAGGGAAATCATAAACTTGACGTAACATGAAAGCAAGTTATCACTTTCCTGCCGAGTCATGGAAAAAGGAAAGTTTGTAATGTTTAAGAGTTATCTAAACATTAGATATGTAATGTGTTTAAGACTTATATTTTCCTATATAAGGAGATGCAAAGTTGTTGCATAACTTATGAGTTGTGAGAGCTTTAGTTTTGAGTGATTTTCAAAAGCAATAAGAATTCGAGTTTAAGAGTTTGATTCAATATTTACAAGCTCTTTTACATTAAAAGTAAAAGTTTTACCCATTTTCAAAAAGTAACTAGCCTTTAGTTTTATCAATTTATATATCATAAGATTCTAAATTATATATCTGCCATTATTGTATTTAATTATTAATATAATAAGTAAAGTTTCAATTAGTTATTTAACATAATTATTAATTAAAAAATAAAATTTATAAAACTTTTAATAATAATACATTCATATTAAATTCAAATAATGACTTTGTTAAATAACAGTTATATTCTAAAATAAACTGAAATTCACTCCAAATTTTGAATAAATTTTAACCATTGGAATTTTTTGGACTGATATGGATTATCAAACAAAATCTCCAGGAAAATGTTATAATAATTCTATAAATTAATAAAATATAATAATTTTAAAAATATTTTTATGAAAATAATAGGATAAAAATATATTAAATAAATATTGCAAATATATTATTCTACAAGATGTTACAGTGCAATGTAAATATTACACATATATATACCTATGATACACATAAAATATTTTAATTAAATTTTATTATAATATTATTATCATAAATTCTCTAGGGTAGTTCCTTTTAGTTCTTTGTTTTTACCAAAAGAGCTCACAAGAAATAAAATGACTAAAGTCTCATTAAAGGATAAATATACATTTATACCAAATAGAGTGAACTAATGTAGGCTTAAGATCTAGAGTTAAGTTTGGGGGGGGGGGGGGGGGGGGGGGTTGAGGGTGGAGTTTAATTTTTTTTTTAATAAATAAATATTAAAAGTTTCAGAATAAGACTTTTAAAAATAGTTTCAAAAATCATTTTCAAATTTCAAAAAGAAAAGAAAACTTTTATTCTTTTTTAATTGAAAAAAACAAATTGTAGACAATTTAAAATAAGTTCAAATTTGAAAACCTTTAGTTCAAAACTACAAAAAAATTTAGTTTTTAAAAATTTATTTATTTTATTATTTATAAATCTATAAAGTAAGGGATATAAGATTTTTTGAGGGTGGAATTTAAATTTTTTTACATAAATAAATATTAAAAGTTTCAAAATAAAATTTTTAAAAATATTTTCAAAAATCATTTTCAAATTTCAAAAAGAAAAGAAAACTTTTTATTCTTTTTAATTGAAAAAAACAAATTGTAGACAATTTAAAATAAGTTCAAATTTGAAAATCTTTAGTTCAAACTACAAAAAAAATTAGTTTTTAAAAGTTTATTTATTTTATTATTTATAAATCTATAAAGTAAGGGATATAAGATTTTTTGCCTCTTTAATGAAACCTCTTTTTGTTTTTTTTATCTTTAAGGACTCTTTTAGTGATAAAAACTTAAAAACTATTTAAGAGAACTTTCCTACTATTATTTTGAAATATTATTATGTAAAGATGGTTTTAAAACTCACTAGTTCTATCAATCAAGCAAATTTAACGGATAAAAGAAAATAATTTTTACTTTTATATTAAATATATATAAATGTTACAGTTAGATTTGATCTCACATTGACGTTAGAAATTGAGTTGGCAGATATATAAATGTTTTTATAATATATCTTAAAATGGCAGCAAAGGCGTATAAAACCCTTCTATAACAACAACATCTAACGAGAGATTTGATCTGACATTGACGGTAAAAATTGTAATGGGATTGCCTTAATTTCTTCTTCAGATTTTGCACCTGCCAACATTGCTAGCATTTTGGATTTTTGAGCCAGGAAAAAGGTTGTCTCCGGTGTTTGTTTTGGTGTTTGGTTAGGTTTTTGGATTTTAGAATTTTGTTCCTTTATCCAGGTAAGGATATTTGATGGGTAAAGGTTTGAGGAGATTTTATATTTACCCCACCACTTGACTTTGAATTTTCGTCGGATAACAGGAATTAGATCATAAGTAAATTCAAGGGTCCATGAAAATACCCAAGGAAAATGAAATTTTGAGTGGAAGAGGGCTAGTGGTGGAAATTTTTTTTCTTCTTCAGACGAAATGAAATTCACTACAAGAAAACTCGGCCATTACTAGGACGAGTTTCCTCATAATGTCCTAGTAAATGGTCATTTACTAGGACATTACGAGGAAACTCGTTTCCTCGTAACACGTTCATCGTAAAGCCATTTTCCTCGTAAGGTCGTAGCTACTTTACGAGGAAACGTTTCCTCGTAAAGTCCTAGGTCAGTTTCCTCGTAAGATCCTCGCAGAATTTCCTCGTAATATCGTAGTAAATTTTCCTAGTAAGATCGTAGTAAATACTTACGAGGAATTTACTAGAACATTTTACGAGGATTTTACTTGGAACACTTACGAGGATTTTGCTTCGAGATGGTTTTTCCATATTAAATAAAATGAATTAAAAATATAATTTTTTATTTTTTAAAATTAAAAAAATCAAATTATAAATAAAAACTAAAAACAAAATATTTTATAAATAACTAAATAATATACAAAAAGTTTTAAAATTCATAATATACAATTAAAATAAAAAAAACTACGGATGTTGGTCGTTAAATTGCTGAACGAAGTCGTCCTGGCTCGGGAAATCTGGTGCGTAGTTGGTGGCCGGCTGTGACTGTGATGGTGGAATCTGTCCGCCTTCCCGTCTCTGACGCAACATCTCCTCCAAATGCGGGTTTCCAACCGCCATAATGTCGAGGACATTGGTGAGAGAAGTGACATGCTGGGTGAGCGAAGCCAACTCCGAGCGCAGCTGAGCATTGACATCGTGCTGCTCCTGATGATAAGACGATGTCGCTGCAGGGACATCGTTAACCGAGCCAATCCCGATGACACGCCCCTTTTTCTTAGGGGCGACCTGTTATTAAAATATTAATTAATAACATTAAGAAAAAATTTTAAAAATATTTAAAATTAATAGTAAAACGAAATTCTTTACCTCCTCGTAAATCTTATCCACTTCAACAGTGGATAATATGACTGGAGTCCCAGCCTGCTGAGTCAACTGGGTCTGGCGTTCGTCAACTCGGGCGACAACCTCGTTGTAGATCCGCTCAGAAGCAGGATCTACAAACCGCCCAGCCTTGTTCCGGTGGGTCCTCTCGTATAGGTCTTTCAGAGACGGAAGAACTCCTGTCTCCTTAGCCTGAAATTAATTTAAATTAAATATTAATTTGGAATATTTAAATAAAATATAAATAGTTATTAAAAATCATTTTACGTACCATGTCTAGACGAATTCCCGCATGAGGTTTTCGACCAGTGGTGTGAAGAACCTTGGTGTTGCCATGCTCGTCTTTGGTCATGCGGTTCTCGGAGTTTGTGTTGGAGGTTCTGACCGAGTCCGGCAACCCCCAATAGCTGATGAGGCCATCCCACACCGCGGTTGTGAGGCAATCGGGTTTCCCGGCCTCGTAACCATCCACCTGATTTAAAAAAAAAATAGAATTAATTAATTAAAGTATATAATATTTTTAAAACTATATATATATTATAATTTATAAATCTATACCTGGTAGTCGCCCTTCCAGTTGTAGACCATGTCGAGCAATCGTGCTCTTGCCTTGGCCTCAAACTCCTTCTTCACCCGCTGGTGAATCCCAATAGACCACCGATACTTTTGCTGTAACAAGGCAAAATAAAAAACGGATTAGTTCAATAATATTAATAATTTTAAATAATTAAAAATAAACTTACAGCGAATGATTTGAACCACGTCTTTTTTGTGTGGCTCGCCGTCATCTTCCAGTTTGGAGCTGGATCGGGAAAGTATCCCTTAATGCAGTCCGAAACGGTAGATCCGACACAATTGTCAACACCAAACCTGGGAAGACACAAAATAAATCATAAATTCCATTAATTTCTAAATATTTTGTTAATTAAGAAATAAATTTAAAAAAAAATTTTTAAAATTAAAACATACCAGAATACGTTTCGGCCGTCCCGTCGGTACGGGTCTAGCTCTGCGAGTCCTTCTCGGCCTGGAAGGGCCAAAATATCCTCCACCGTGTACACCGCAAAGGGTGCGTTCGGCGGCACATCCAAATCGGGATGAACCCCGACCGGTGGAGGAGGAGGATGTGGTTCCCGGGACGCCATAGAAGCTCCCTGAGTCTCGGGAATCGAAGATGAACCGGGAGCTGACGAAGATGAACCCGGAGCATCCTGACGCCCGAACATGTCTCCGTAGTGACTCCCCTCGAGAGACGACGTCCTCCTACCGGCAGCCTTAGCAAGCTTGCTCTGTCTAGGCATCTATATTTAAAAAAAAATCGAAACATTAATTTCCCGTATAATTTAAAAAAACACTAAATAAAAGTAAACGAACATAATCTAAATTTCCTAAACTAACCACCTAATCTAAATTCCCTAAACTAACCACCTAATCTAAATTCCCTAATCTAATCACCTAACTACGAATTAGAGAGTACCTTTAGAGGATTTAGAGAGAAAGTTACTAGCAAATGAGAAACTGGATTGCTCGAGTATATATAAGGAATTTGGTTTCCTCGTAAAGCCCTAGTAATTTTACTAGGACCTTACGAGGAAAATGCTATGCCCGTGTTTCTATTTCCTCGTAAGGCCCTAGTAAACTGTACTAGGGCTTTACGAGGAAAAGCCTTTACGAGGAAATTGCTATGCCCGTGTATATTTTCCTCGTAAAGCCCTAGTAAAGGTTACTAGGCCTTTACGAGGAAATTGCTATGCCCGTGTTTTCTTTTACTAGGGTTTTACGAGGAAAGGGTTTATAAATCCCTAAACTCGAAACCCCAAACCCCAAACCACAACTTCCTTAACTCTCGTCGCATGCACATCTCCGGTGGCAAGTTATACGGTGTAAGAAAGACCGGCCACAAAGAATATTGTCTCCCAGACATTCCAAATGGACTAAATCCATCAGTGCATAATCCAAGATACACATTCCGGCTATTGCTAGCGAAATGTGGATGTACATTGTTAAAATGTTTCCATGCTCTTGCATCTGATGGATGAGTCATCTCTCCATCCGTCTGAGTATGCTCGGCGTGCCATCTCATCCCTCCAGCTGTCTCCTCAGATTGGTACAATCTTTTCAATCTGTCTGTGATTGGTAGGTACCACATCCTTTGGTACGGTACCCTATTTCGCCCTCGACCTTGCGGTTTGAATCGTGGCTTCTTACAAAATCGACATTCTTCTAACTTCTCATCATCTCCCCAGTAAATCATGCAGTTGTCGATGCAAACGTCTATCATCTCCGAGGGCAACCCAAGACTATATACTAATTTCTGAATCTGATAATAAGATTCAGCAGACACATTGTCTTCTGGCAAATACTCTTTAAACAAGTCTGCCCATGCATCCATACAATTTTCAGGTAGATTGTGATCGGTTTTAATACTCATCATTCTAGCAGCCAACGACAATTTAGACAGACCTTCTCTACAACCACTGTAAATTGGCTCATTCGCAGCATCTAACATTTCATAAAACTTTTTTGCATCTAAGTTAGGTTCTTCAACTTCATCATCATCATGAGTTACAAAGGCATCACCTACCATATCATGAACCCTATCACAATCTACCATTTGTTCCTCTTGGTGATGATAGCTATTACTACTGCTACCTTCATTACGCAAATGCTCAACCGGTTCAATCTGAAAATTGCTATTACTACTGCTACCTTCATTCCTACAACTAGCATCTTCTCCATGTTGATACCAAATATAATAATATGGCATGAAACCTCTATTTATTAAATGCTTCCAAACATTTTCACGAGGGCCTAATTTGGTATTGCAACATTTTCGACAAGGACAGAACATCTTACCACTTTCCTGCGTGAGTGGTGTCGAATCTGCTTGATGCATAAACGTCTCCAACCCTTCGAGAAATTCTTTCGTCACCCTTCCGTTATTATCTCTGTGTGAATACATCCACTTCCGCAACTCGAAAATATTTCCCGGACCGGACATTTTTTTTGTGTTTGTTTAAGCTTATAGCTGATTTTTTTGGTGTGTTTCAAATGAATCACATATGGTGGTATTTATAGGAAATTTTCGAATCTGAGAATTTACTAGGAAATTGCTAGGAAAAGTAAGTACAAAACACATTTTTGATTTAAATTCGATATTTTCTATCCATTTCCTCTTAATTTCGTAGTAATAAAACCTTTCCTCCTAATTTCGTAGTAAAATATTCCTAGGAATTTACGAGGAGAGAAGTTTCTACGAGTTTACGAGGAAAATGTCATTTTCCTCGTAAGAGACACGTAAGCTTACTTCGACTTTACGAGGAAACATTTTCCTCGTAAGATTACGAGAACCTTACGAGGAAAACTGGTTTCCTCGTAAACTCGAAGTAAAATCGTAGTACTTTTACGAGGAACTATTTTCCTAGTAAAATTTCCTAGTAAAGGCTTAGTTTTCTTGTAGTGATTTGTCTTGAAGATTTGGAATGATTTTTGGACATTGAGTTTAAATATTTCTGTCACAGAACCAAAGTAGTTCCACCATGGTATGAACCAATATGAAGATTTGGATAAGTTACAGGTGGTGTCAAAGAAAATCAACCACGTGTGTTTGTGTTTTGGAGATTGGATCAAGAAAGAATTGTACCATGCCTGACAATAATCCCAATAAAGGGGAAATTGTTGAGAACTTCGTTTACAACTGAAGCAAGGACTTCTTTATATAGGAGTTTACAATTATACATTACAATAAAGTTAAAAATACAATATGTGGATAACTCCACTAGCAAAAACTTGCTCCATTAAGCTCCATAATTGTTTGATGTCTGCTGGTGGTGGACCTTAGTCATCATGGCTACATGAGATAACACTTATTTGTTGTTTTGGATTTTTATCGGGTATTGCGACAAGAGATCGTGAAAAATATTCGTACCAATTTAACTGTAAGATACGTTTTGGATACTGAGGAGATTTGCATTTCTTGGGGAGAGAGATTTAGACTCCACTGTTGCCGAAGATTTCTTCATCGATATCCGGCACTTGGGACCCTGAGTCACTTCCTGAAGTGCGAGAGATTTGATCTGACATTGACTCTAGATAGAACTCAAAAAACCCTGCCAACATTGCTAGCATTTTAGATTTTTGTCGTAATATTAATAGGATAGCAAACCCTTACACAATCGTCTATAGAAAAATCCATCTCCTTGGAAAAAAGAACATACTGAAATTGTTCAAAGGATTAAAAAACAGGTCTTAGAAATCCCATGTCTGCACATAGCAGATCCATATTTAGAAAAAAATCGTAGAAACAGATGCTTCAGATGTAGGTTATGGGGGTATTCTTAAACAAAAGATCTTAGATGGTCGCGAAAGTATTGTGGAATTTACGTCATCACACTGGAACGATACCCAAAACAACTATTCTACTATCAAAAAAGAAATCTTCGAGACGAATGGGTCTCGAAGGAGCTGTCAAACCAAAAATCCCTACACCCCAAGAATCTATAGAACCAAATACACGTTTAAAACATATTGAGCAATTTCGTGATGGAAAAGTAAAGTTGTCATTTATCAGAAATAACCAAGATAGAGTTGATTAATATTTGTGTTAATCTACTTCTAATCCAGAAAATATTGATTTAGGAAGAGTTTCACAATTAGGGCATGATTTTCCTAGAGAAGAAAAAAGAATGAATTTTCGTCTCCGGTTTTCAACCTCAGATATTCCAAATTCTGTTTTAAGAAATGTTAAATTTCAGTCACAAATACCAAAACCGATTTACTATGCAGAAAACAATCTTCACAAA
>CAJHQP010010614.1:0-18029 GCA_905132765.1 Moricandia arvensis
AAAGTCTTGGTCCTTATCCATCCATCGATGGTATATTCTTTTTGGGCTGAATTAGATTCCTTCGGTCGGTCAGGCCCATCCCTTATGTCGAGATCATGTATGGCCCAATCCATTGGTTATGCATCCATAACCATCTGGGTTTATAACACTCCCCCTTGGATGTTATAAACCATAATGAGCTCATAATACGTTTGTACGTTGCCTCATTAAAAACCCTCTCTATGGTAAACCCAAAACTCAATGGGTAAAGAGGAAGCCATAGACAGGAAAAGAGTACAACCGTATTACTCCCCCTGATGAATGCATCACCTAGATTCTTCAATCTTCTTGTCTCGTGTACCACCTTCTGGAGCAGAGGTTGGTTGAAAGTAAATCGGGGTTGTGCTTATCACTTGACCGTACTTGTACTCCTCTGTACATGTCTTTCTTTACATACGTGGCTATCCATAGCCTTTAGGTCAAGTCATCTTCATGCGTGTTAACTGACCAATCACATATTGCATCTTTCTTCAGTTGAACATGTATCATCTCTATGGATATCGTCCCTTATGATCATCTCGCACTGCCTCTATGGATAAAGGTCGAACCATCTCGTCCATTTGTTGAGTTGCTATCGACCATCGCGCTGGATCATCATCGGCCATATGGCTCTGATCCATCGACCAGGTCATTCACTTGTACATGTGTGGTCAACACTCTTCTGGATGGTTGATGATGTTACTTGTAACTCTGCCTGCTTCATGGATGCCCAAATTTCGGATGGCTAAATGTCATCTGCGGCCTTGATTAGTATCAATGACCTTCATGAGGTTGTAATGCCTCCATGAGTGAATTCATAACCTGTTTATGATCAAAACAAAATTTGCATCTGCAAAACCAATTTACCCTTCTTTGGGTTGGTTAGTATGGTTAGTGTAAACAAACTTTAAACCTTTCGTTTCTTGTAAATAAATAACGAAGTATAAGTTTACCATTACATTATTCTAGAACCTTTTCATTACCTTTCTTCATCATCAGCTGATTTTAAATTAGCATAGATGTATGCATGCTGATGGACTATGGTTATGATCATATATCCATTTGATATAGATCTGGTCATCCATTTTATCAATGGTTATCTTATATGGTCTCTATGGCTCATGATCAGGCCACTCGTGGTTAGGGTCTTGTGTTTCATGACCTCTTTCTTAACCACGACCATATTGATCATTTCTTGACCATTATGAGTTTTACATGGTCATATGGTCGATTGTGTAATCGACCTTTATGGTCTAACCATTGTATCGACCATGCCTCGACCATAATCTTATTTGGTCGTATGGGCCTTTGCCCGTATGCACATATATGGTCGTATGATCAACCACTTTTGGTTTCTCTGATCTTAATACTTTTGATCATATGGTTGTTCATGAGGTTTCCCTGGCCGTAATTAGGTTGGCTCGTAGGGTCCTTGGATAAATTTATTTCGGCCATATGGTCGACCGTTGGGTCGGCATGATGATTTTGTTTCTCGACCGCGGCCCATTATGGCCATCATGGTCGGCAATATGTGATTCCACTCAGCCCTCGACCTAACTGGTCTTTATACGAACGTTTGGTTCGACTTAGGTCCCTTGACCATGGCTGTATAAACTTAATCCATCGATCATGGCTGTATGTTCAGCCATTCTTATATCGATGATCTCGACCGCAGCTCTTATAGACTGCTATGGTCGATATGGATGGAATCAACATTCTTTATGACATTTCATATTTCTTTCAATATGTTCTTAGTTTTGGAACAACCATAAACCATATAGACCAGGATCTGAAGATCCAAATATTATGACTATAACTTGTCTAAGAATCAAATCGATACTTGTATCGTTTTGGAATCGATCAACTTTCTTTCAAGTTGGTTTGTGAACACAAGGAATTTCATTCTTATAATGAATATATGAACTGATTCTGATGGTTCTTATAGAACTCATTCACATATATATATCATATGCAGCTGCAGCTGTATCAGTTCTTAGATGGCTAAGGAACAAAGCCGTTCTTTGAGAATTTCTTTTCTCATCTTATGGTACCTTTAGTACCTTTATCCAGTGATTAATATATTGCTTACTACATCATCATTTCTTTCCAGACATTTCATTTCTGGATTGTAGTAGCATCCACCACAGATCTTATATGTTATAATATGTTCCTTGGTCTCTGTGAGTAACCTTGTGTGATCAGCTATGTTTAAATGCTGTAATAGGAACATGCACGTCTTAGACCACGTGACCATGTCCTTTTATCTCACGGTTTTCTTTTACTCACACGACCCCATTCACTGGTTTGATGGCGTTCTATGGCCAATACGTCCATCACTTTTCAATAGGTTCTTTAAACCTTTAAACCCCACGTTTTCTATGAGTATGAGTACTCTCATGTGGGTTGATGATCCTCGTTTTATATCAAGTGCTACTTTGTATGCACATTCTTATATCATTGGTATCGATACCTCTTTTCTGCGTTCCATTGTGTTCCAGACATGACATAGTATGATTGGCAATCTTATGACCTTTAATACTTTTGGTGTTTGGCGTCCCAAATCACCTTAAGTACCATGGATTTTGGCGTCCCAAATTCCATTAGTATGGTATCTTATATTGTGGTCGACCATTTTCTATGTCTGGGAATGATTTCCTTTTATGACCTCGGGAAATTTACTATGCACCATTTCATTTCCTTCCGAGGTTCCTTTATATTATGGAACATATTGGTCTATCTTGTATAGACTCTGTAGCAACTTGATTGTGTCTCTTCTAGGACAACAATTTATTTGGTGCAAGCTGGTATTATTTTAGGGTCAATGTGTCTGGCATCTAGTGTTACTAGCTTTTATATCATTTGGACGTCTTATCTTTGCTTGTCCGAGGATCTTGCCAAGACAATGATGGTTGATACCATTCTCTTTGATGGTTGATACCATTCTCTTTACCAGCTTATAACTTTCTCCTTTTGATGTTGGATGGTCGGATTACTGATGCAATCCGTGAACCTGGCCACTTAATCTGATCACCCATATTTGGCTCAAAGTTCTTTTAAAATTCGTGGGAGAAAGTCATACTCCCATCCAACATATATTCTCATCCTCAATCCTCTGTTGAGGTTCCATCTTAAGTGGCACATATGTCTGTGGTGGAATGTTCAGATTTTCTTAAGATGGTATATGTCTGGTTTATGACCCTTGATCTGAGATGAGAATATCTATGCTCACTTATATGGCCTGATGCATCTTTAGACATGTAAATTTTATGATGTCCTTTAAGCTTTAGGCTTGATGTGGATGATGTACCACCGAGAGATTTAAAACTCTAAGCCACTAATAGCATGGTACACATGAAATTTTAGTGTGTTTATGGACCACGGGATTTGTCCTCACTCCCCCTCATGAACATACTTATAATTTCGTGTTGCTTATGGACAATAAAGCCGAATGAGTTTCCCTTGTGTACATGTTACACAACGTGAGATTTTATGGGATAACTCTTTGTGCCTTTTATGAATTTCTTTCTTTGCATCAAGTTTGGACTCGGATGGCTATCCGGTCATGCCATTAAGTGTGATTTCGTGGGTTTATAGAACCACTGTGGCTTTTGCCCTTTTTATTCGTACTGATCCTTAGCATAGTTTAGATCAGAGTATAGGTATAGTCATTGACCACTTTCTTATAAGGCTTATAATTTGATAGGAACTTTTGTTTCCTTTGCCATTGGTTTAATGTGGAAACCATTCATACTGAGTATATAACTCAATGGGTCTTTCATCTGGGTGAATAAATTTTGTGCCTTTTAGGCAATGCCTTTTCGTGGTCTTTAGTGATGACTATCCTTTGTTGTCATTTATCAATCAAAAATCATCAAGCAAATCAAACAAGATAATTTCATTTCTATAAAGTTGTAAATGACAAGCAATCTAAGCAAAGGCAAATCAAAAGCAAGACGTGAAGTCAAAGCAAAACAAATCAAAGCGAAAACATGAAGTCAGGATGTCGAGAATTCTTTAGTCAATGTATAGACCGGCCTCACAATCCATATTTTTCCATGCGGCCATATCAGCTTTATCTTGTTCATCTCTAGCCTTATTGGCTTCAAGGAGTCTCATCTCTTTATATTCTTTCATGGCTTTATCAAATCTGCTGATGGCATCTTTGTTTTTACGCCTTCTTTGCTCATCTGCTAGTATGGTGATCGAATAGATCAATATAAAGCTGAAGCCCTTTGGCCTGTATAGTAATACACGGTCCTTAGCAGAGATTGTGGAACGAGTTTTCTCTAGTAAATCTTTATCTGTGATCGCTACGTCGCATAGTTTGAGACTACGGACGATATATATTAAAGCGTCATTATAATCGTCCACGGATTCAAAATCCTTGAGCTTGAGATTCTCCCATTTGAGTGTGGCCTTTTCACGTGCTGCCACTATGTTTCTGGATTTTAAATTATCCAAAGATCATGAGGATCTTCAAAATCATAATAAGTTTCATGACAATTAAAATCATTTCTCTATATCCATGCCATCACCAATACATTATGATCTTTTTTAAACCCTTAGTTTTAAAAAAAGTATGTATTCAGTTCATAAACCCTATTCAATCATAATTGGTATCCTAATGTATGATCAGTAACCCTAATTCCAAGTTCTGATTAGTAAATCTAATCATTTATGTTTAGGAAACTATTTTTTTATATTAGGGCTTTAGATCGAATAGTTAGGTTCATAACTTTGTAGTTATCAATCTAAAATTTGTTCTACGTATGTGGCATTCAAACAACAACAAGCATAATTTCCTTCTTTCTAGTGAAACCTAATTAGATTTTATTAGCGTTTAGTCAATTATGGACCTTAGGTTGGCGATTTTAAAACTAGGTTACTAGATTACAACCTAGCAATTGTTCTAAGTTCCAATTTCAATCAAGCTGATTCAATAACAAATCGCCCGTTTTATATTTCATGCATTGCCTTACGGCCAGTATGGATTATCATGCATGCAATCTATAAATCTTATATGATCGATCTCAATTTATCAACCTTTGGGTTTATGTTTTATGACCATGGTGGTCGATTCAATTTAAAAATAGTGTGAAGTTTTGCTATTTTGTCAATACCTAGCAATTGGAATTCTAGGTTATCAATCAACAACAGACAATACAATCAAGCAATCAATCAAACAATCAATCACATTCAATTTTAAATTAGGGTTATTATTAAAATTAGGTTTAAAATTAAAACAATCCTATCAATTCTTACAGTTGCTAGATCGACACACATAATTTTTCCATATTATACTATGAAAAATTACAATAAAGCATTTATTCTCCCTGTAAATAATTCTACTTTCTATAACTTTTTGTTTTCTTATAAGTGTGAGAGTAGACATACGTGCCTCCACCTATCATTTTGTGGAGAATAGAGATAATGAACACGAACGCGACATCATATGTTAGAAGCTCATATTCCAAGATGAAATACATTAGGTGTATATCTCTCTTCTATATCTGTGTATATTGTCAACTTGGTAGCTACTGATACTCTATCATGTTTGTCTTGTAAATATGAGGAGATTACTCAACTCAAAAGAGAGGACTAGATTCAAGAAAATGGATCGGAATCAACAACCTGATATTTTCTTACAGTTTCTCTTCAAAGTGTCGAGGAAATATGCAGACACGAACAGCCTCTGTTTCAGTCAAGAACAATTAAAAGTGTCTAACTAATGTATTATAAACCCTATTCATGAATCATGAAGAAGAGGCTCGTTTTTATTTAAAATAAAAATTGCGAGTGATGTTGTAAATGCTATGACTCTCCATCTTTGTTTTTGTAAAGGTATATTTTTGTTATGCAGTTTGTCTGCTTCACGTTACGTAATGAAACATTGAAATTTATGTGACTATACAAGCATGGCTAAGAGAAGTATTCTCGAAAGAAAGCAGTAAAGAGAAATAGACAACAATTAGCTCGAAGCTGGTTCAATGATGGCTTGAATGTCTGTAACAGTTGTTGCAGGCGCTCAGAGCGACCAAAGCTCACCTTCTTGGGGAATTAGGAGCTACAGCTTTGGATGGTGGTCCACCACCACTCGAAGTTTAAGGCCAGCTTCACAAGAAGGCCGAGTGGGGTTATGAATAATGAACTCCTGGTTCTGTAGCTAACAAGATCGTGTCCTGTCTGTGCACAGCCACAGGAGACGTTGGGTCGCAGTCATAAATTCTTAGGTCACCGCTGATTTCATAGACGTTGTTGACTTCGTTGGCGTATTCGAAAAGCAGACTATCTCAACATGAAACTGTTTCTCCTCACTCCACTTGTTATACAAGTCACTATCATAGACTTCCATCCTGTGAGTCTCCGACCTTGTACGTCTTCCGACGGGAAGATCTTGCTAGGTGGGTGGAGGACCGGACGTGACGGGTCATGGACGACAAGAACTTCGAGCTTCTGTCTATACGCACTGAGCTTGGTTTGAGGTGATGAAGTAATGAAAACCTGGTTCCGTGAGAGTCACGACATCGTGTCCTGTGTGTACTGTAGACGGCTTAGGAGAGAATAGTCGCATAACTCGTATTCCAAAGCGCCAGAAACATGAGTCACGTCGTTGAGTGTCGGATCGTATTCAAAGACGCAGAGAATCTCCCACGTGCGAACTGCCTTATAGTCAGTCTCGGCTCCAGCGTAATACACGTCGTCCTTGGCCTAGTCCACCTACGGAGTCTCCGAACCTTTGTAGATCCTCGCGCGCAGCAGCAACCCGAGATGTACAGTGAAGCTCATCATCATCTGCCACACCAAGCTGAAGATTCTCACTTCTAGTCGCCATTATCTATCCAATATGATCACAACGTATATCGATATCGGAAAGAAATGAATAGATTTTTTGGAAGCAAATCAGAAAGCTATGACGAATATATGAATGATAACAAATAGATACCGTAACCCTCCTTTTATAATCTTTACAGATCTATCATTTCCTCTTTAAGATTTGCCTTTCAAAGTATATGATCTAAAAACCGTCTTAGGTTCATCCTCTAATTTGAAAAGGAAAGAATCACGCTGTTTAAAATCTCTAATCCTTTCTGATCAGCGCCTTTATGAGTTTTGTCTATCTAATTTCAGTCAAAAATCTTTTGCTTGGTTCACAAGGAACAAAATTTGTATCTATTTTATTTTGGAACTAATAAATACACCGATTAGTCATTACTAATACTTAAGTTTTGCTGTTTCCTATTCATGAATAACAGCCAATTTTCATGAGAAAGTATTGTGGTTTTACTATATTTGATATGTTCGACTTGGTTCACCGTACTCGAAAATATTTCCCGGACCGGACATTTTTTTTGTGTTTGATTAAGCTTATAGCTGATTTTTTTTTGGTGTGTTTCAAATGAATCACATATGGTGGTATTTATAGGAATTTTCGAAGTCTGAGAATTTACTAGGAAATTGCTAGGAAAAGTAAGTACAAAACACGTTTTTGATTTAAATTCGATATTTTCTATCCATTTCCTCTTAATTTTCGTAGTAACAAAACCTTTCCTCCTAATTTCGTAGTAAAGAGTTACTAGGATTTTACGAGGAGAAGTGTTACTATGAGTTTACGAGGAAAATGATGTTTTCCTCGTAATAGCCACGTAAGGTTACTTCGATTTTACGAGGAAACCTTTTTCTCGTAAGATTACGAGCACTTTACGAGGAAAACAGGTTTCCTCGTAAAATCGAAAGTAACATCGTAGTAATTTTACGAGGAAATATTTTCCTAGTAAATTTTCCTAGTAAAAGCTTAGTTTTCTTGTAGTGTATACCATGGTACACAAATTTGTAGTGTGTTCATGGACCACGGATTTGTCCTCACTCCCCCTCATGAACATACTTATAATTTCGTGATGCTTAGGACAATAAAGCCTAATGAGTTTCCCTTGTGTACATGTTACACTTGCGGGATAACTCTTTGTGCCCTTTATAATTTCTTTCTTTGCATCAAGTTTGGACTCGGATGGCTAATCTTGGTCATGCCATTAAGTGTAATTTCGTGGGTATACCAATCTGGTTACCATGGCTCTTTGGCTCTTATCATACTGATCCTTAGCATAGTTTAGAACAGAGTATATATGTATAGTCATTGACCACTTTCTTATAAGGCTTATAATCTGAAAAGGAACTTATGTTTCCTTTGCCCATTGGTTAAATGTGGAAACCATTCATACTGAAGTATGTAACTCAATGGGTCTTTCATCTGGGTGAATAAATTTCGTGCCCTTTAGGCAATGCCTTTTCGTGGTCTTATAATATTGACTATCCTTATGTTGTCATTTATCAATCAAAATCATCAAGCAAATCAAACAAGATAATTTTATTATTTCTATAAATTTGTAAATGACAAGCAATCAAAGCAAAAACAAATCAAAACAAAAACATGAAGTCAGGATGTCGAGAATTCTTTAGTCAATGTATAAGCCGGCCTCACAATCCATATTTTTCCATGCGGCTTCATCAACTTTATCTTTTTCATCTCTAGCCTTATTGGCTTCAAGGAGTCTCATCTCTTTATATTCTTTCATGACTTTATCAAATCTGCTGATATCATATTTGTTTTTCTGCTTTCTTTGCTCATCTGATAGTATGTGATCGAATAGATCAATGTAAGAGCTGAAGCCCTTAGGCCTGTATAATAATCCACGGTCCTTAGCAGAAATTGTGGAGTGAGTTTTCTCTAGTAAAATCTGTGATTACTACGTCGCATAGTTTGAGACTACGGACGATATATATCAAAGCGTCATTATAATCGTCCAGGGATTCATAATCCTTGAACTTGAGATTCTCCCATTTGTGCATGGCCTTTTGCCGTGCTACTTCTAAGCATCTGGACTTTAATGTTGTCCAAAGATCATGAGGATCTTCAATATGTGAGTATTGATCTCTTAACTCTTCAGTGAGATGATAGCGCATGATTGTTATGGCTCTATGCTTTTGACTTTCAATTCCACTGTTGCCATTAATGACATATCTCCAGAGTCCTTTAGACTTCAGGCGAGTTGAAGTGTTCATTGCCCATACTAGATAATTATCTCCTAAGGGAGTTAGGGCAGCATAGTCTGTAGGCTCGAATCTCGACATCTGACATTCATATGAATTCATAATAAGTTTTCATGATGACTTGGAAATCGTTTTCTATATGCATGCCATGCAGTCAATACGATTATGATGCTTGTTTTATAACTTTAGTTTTAAACAAGTATGTATTTCGGTTTAAAAACCTATTCCAATCATAATTGGTAAACCTAATTTGTTTATGATCAGTAAACCTAATCAAGTTCTGATTAGTAAATCTAATCATGTTATGTTTATGAAACCTATTTGTTTAATTATTAGGTTTAGATTTCAAATTAGGTTTATGGTTCATACTCGTGTAGGTTATCAATCTAGAAATTTGGTTTCTAGGTTATATGCATTCAAACAACCGTTGATCAAACAAGCAAGCATAATTTTCTTTCTAGTGAACCTAATTAGATTGTCATTAGGTTTAGTGGTCGATTATGACCTTAGGGTTTGGCGATTTTAAACTAGGTTTTATCATGCATAGATTAGCAACCTAGCAATTTGTTTCTAAGTTCAATTGCAATCAAGATGATGATTCAATGAACAATGGTCGGTTTTATGATCATGCATTGCCATACGGCCTAGTCTGATTATTATGCAATGCAATCTATCAATCCTATATGATCGATTCAATTTATCAACCTTTAGGTTTATATTTTATGACCATGTGGTCGGTTTTAATTTTAAAATAGTTGTGAAGTTTTGTTTTAACAATCCTAGCAATTAGATTCTAGGTTATCAATCAAAAACAAGCAATCAACCAAGCAATCAATCCAATTCAATTTTAAATAGGGTTTATAAAATTAGGTTTAGGTTTAGGATTTTAAAACAATCCTATCAATCTTAATTCAATTTAAAACTAGGGTTTCATTGATTAACAACCTATCACCAAGTCTCTATGTGATTTACAATCAGACTACTCAATCAATCAATGAATTCCAACAATGGATGTGTACCCTAGATGATCAGGATGAGGTTCCCTAAACTATCCAACAACCTAGTAAGGTTCTATCGATCAATTTATGAACTAGGGTTTTGATCGAGTTACCTTTAGCCTCAAGTCGGGTTGGTGTGGACCACCGGGTGAGTTGGACTGGTTGCTGGTCCTGTACGAGCTGGTCGCGAGTCCTTGATCCTATCGGGTGCTGATTAGGCGAGTATCGGGTGCCCTTGGTGCTGGTTTGTGGGTCGTACGGTGTAGACTGCTATCGGGTGGTGATTGTGGTGATTCCCGGGTGTGTCAGGTGTGTGCGGATGATCGTGTGTCTGCGTGTAAGTTGGTTACCTCTATCGGATGTTCGGGTGAGTTCCGTGCGTATCGAGTGGTGAATCCCGGTTGTATTGGGTTGGGAACCTCTATCGCTGTACGCGGGTGTGGGTGGTAAGTACCGCAGGTATGTGTTGTCACGGATGGTGCTTCCTATCGGGTGTTCGTTCGTCGTTCGCGGATCGCCTGGAACGTACGTGGGTAAGGGCTTACGCGGGCAAGCTTATGTGCGGGTAACCTCTATATGCTGTCGCGGATTAGTCCGTACGCGAACTGGTACGTACACGAATAAGTGTTTTATCGCGGGTGGTTCGCCGTATCGCGGGTAAGGATGGTTCGCAGATGGTTGTGCTGGCTGGGAGGTGATCCGATTTAGAGATGGAGATCGGATAAGGTGTAGTAAGCTTTAGGTGATGAATCGATGGTGATTTTAGGATTAGGGTTTTTAGGCGGCTGAGTTTTTAGCTTAGGGTTTTGGGAGATTATCGTGCTAATAACGTGTTGTAAAAGTAAGGGGAATTTGTCTATCTTATTGCTTATTAGTTTGTACATAAGGCCACACACTATATATACAAGAGAGTGGCCGACATTCCCCACATCCTTAGTCGATGTGGGATGTGCTTTACAAAGAGATAAATGGAAAGATAAACCACAAGAGAAAAGGAAAGTCTTGGTCCTTATCCACCCATCGATGGTATATTCCTTTTGGGTTGAATTAGATTCCTTTCTGGTCGGTCTGGCCCAATTCTATGTCGAGATTATGTCATACCCAATTCATTGGTTATTGCATCCACAATCATCTGGTTTATAACAATTTTAAATTGATTTCAAATAATTTGTTATGAAGTCTCATAAATAAATGACTTAAATTAAAATTCAAGACATACTGCAGAGATTTTAATTCACCAGCTTAATTTTCTTAAAATCAGATGGATTGCAAATTTTAAAATCATTGATTGAATAACATCCCCTAAGTGATTTACCATTAAGAAGTTTCGTGCAAATCTCAAAAAAGTTTGACCAAAAATAAAAATATCCAAAATTTTAAGGGTGTATTATTTTTCAATGCTTTTAAAACCAATTGTCAATGTTTTGTAATCAGTCAAAATTTAAAATCTATAGATAATTTTAGTTAGTGAATTCTAAAATCTCTACATATGCGTTAGATTTTGATTTCAATCATTTTTTCATGAGACTCCAACAACAGATGATTTGGAATCAATTTTAAATAATTTAAAAAAAAAATCTTTTGAATTGAATAACACTTAATTTTAAACTAAAATATAATGTTAATTGGAAATATAGTGACTATGTAGACTTATACGTAATATATATATATATATTCAAATATATATTAAGAAACTAATATTAGAAAATATTTAGTAAAAAACAAAAGAATATAGACAGACATTCTAAAAGTTTTAGATATTAGTTAAGTAATATTTGGATTATTGTTAAATATTATTTTATATAATATGAAATTCAAATACTATATATTTTATTTTATGTTTCAAAATACTAAATTTTGATCTTTATTTATAAAAAATAATATTAATGTATGATAATATTTAAATGATAATTACAAAGTTACCTATTTAGTTAGAGACTGTATAAAGTTTTAATACTATTAAAATGTATAATAATATTTGAAACAAAATATATAGTAAGATTTGACTAGATTTCAATCTAAAAAAAATACTTTTTGTTTATTTTAGAAATATTTAATAATTGAGTTGATCTATTAAATTATCAAGTTGTTTGGGAATATACTAAACAAAATCAGAGATATATGACATGTTTAGAATCAACAAATAATGTTTTACTAGGTGGACTGCACACTTGTGCAGAAATTAATATTATTTTTAATTTTGATAAATATAGTTTTATTATTCAACATTTGTGGTCTTCTAAACATTATTAATTTTCATTCAGTTCCAATATACCATAGGTGTATGTAAGAAATAATTCATTAATGTTGATATGTAATATTCATACGATTCTATCAGATTCACTATTCACTTAATTTGATGTTTACATTTATATGATTCTTCATGAAATGCTGTTTCTATTATTTTATATTACGTGTTTTGTTATACATCTCTTATAGCATCCAATATATTCTGGAGAATACGATATCACAATTCAATAAAAATCATATTATGTAAATATCATGTATTTGTATTAGTACAGAGTTAATTAATGTGATATAACAAAGCTAGAGTTACCTATATAATATGCAAAAAAAATTAATCTTAAAAAATATATTTTTAAATGTATGAAATTTTTTTTTTCGTTGTTAAAATCGACATACTTATTTTTTTTTTGGTTTGTTGATGGAATTAATCTCAATTTATTTTTATATCTAAATTAGTTTAACATTTTACTTTAAAATTAAATTTTACATACACGTTTTTAATATAATTATTGATACAATAGGCAACTAAAAAAATACTAAATTACTCATCTTATTTTATTTTAGATTATCTGTTAACATACATGGAAAAACTAAATCTCTTTTTTTTTCTTAAAAAAATTATTTTAAAATGTGAAATTACCAGTTTTTATAGTAAATATTAAATTTATAGTTTTTTTTGATGGAAGAGCTTAAATATGTTTTTATCTAAAATAAATTTTATTCTTAATTTAAGGTATATTGTATATAATTTGTATATTAGTATTTATATAATACATAATTAATAAATATTTATAACTACTAATTGAATTTATTTTTGTTATCTATATAAAATGCAAGGAAAAGTTTTTAAATATCTCTTTTCTTAAAAAAATATTTTTTAAAAGCATAAAATAATTTATGACATAAATTCTATTATATATAATTTTCTATATTATTATCTCTATAATACATAACTAGTAAAAATTAATAACCATAACTGTATTTTGTTGTTCATTATATATATAATGACTCAAGTCCATAGATACATTATTTTTAGTCATTACTGTTAAGTATGTTTTTTATTTGATGTAAGTTGGTTCTTGATTTACCTTTTAGCTGAATTAAAGAAATAGAAAAAAATCATCAACAAATCAAATTAAAACAATTTATTAGAAATTTCTCCTATGAATGACACATCACCATAAGTCATCAATTTTGTTCGTACTTGATAATAAGAAGTTTATTTTATATGAAAAGTATGTTGTGTTAATTTTAAACCATAGAAATACTAAATGTATATTTTTAACTTTCTAGTGATAATTTTCCTTTTAAATAAAAAGTTTATGAATTTGTTATTATTTTGTAACGTAAACTGATATAAAAAGTTTCAATTATACAAATTTGAATGATTATTAACAATATTCATTGTCATCTTTAAAACTGAACTCATATATATATATATATATATATATATATATATATATATGTATGTATATGATATATTTCCTAAATGCATACTGTAGAGATTTTAGATTTGAGAAGTCACGATCTAATAAGTTGTTAGGCAATATAATAAATCATATTCAGAGATATATGACAGTTGTATAATCAACAAATAATGTTTTATTAGTGTCAACAAATTGCAAAATCCTGTAGGATCAATATATATATATATATTATATATATATAATGATGGAATTTATTCTACTATCTGCAAAATATCAACATCAACAATTTGGTAAAATTAAACATTAAAGTCTATGAAAGTAGGGAAATTTATCAAATATGACTTAATTTGATTTAAATGCAAAAGTGTATTCTAAATTTAATCAAATGCAAAAAAAACCCAAAAGACTAGTGAAATTACAACAAACCTCTAATGACCAACAAAAATTTTGTATTAATTTTTACCATTATAAACCTCAGTGTGAGAAAACTTCCATCGAAGTTTTCTCTAAGAAGACTTTCAAAAAAGTTTTCTCTTACAGTTGATCTTAAAAATATATATACTATAATATTATATATATATTATATGGGGGAAAAATTAAAATAATGTAATTGTAAACATTTATAAATGATGTTAACTTAGATTTACTAAAATTCAATTGTTTTCAACAAAGTGAGTGAATGTAGTTTTAGTCATGATAGTCTTTGATTTAAGTTTATGGTAACATATGTTATTAGTATTTTCCCTCCCATATGTTCTAGTATAGTTGGAATTTAGGGTTAGATTTTGAAATTATATCTTTTTTTTTAATTTCATAAATAAGTGTTAGTGACTATCTAGTAACTTAATTTTAGAACACTTTATAAATTTCTTTTAAGTTTAAAGAAGTGTTTTTTTGCTTATTTATTTGATTATAGGATTTTGGAAAACTTCTTGATAGGTCTTCTAACATATAATGTACTCGCCATATGGGCGAGTTGGATGGCATGACACGACCAACTTGCCATACGGGCGATTTGGTCAGCACGGATCAACCAAATCCCTCGTATGGCAAGTTGGACAAAACTAACTCGCCATACGGGCGAGTTGGTATGGTGAGTTGGTTAGCCTGGACCGACCAACTAGCCCGTATGGCGAGTGGGACAAGGCCAACTCGCCACACGGGCGGAGTTGGTCAGCACGGATCAACCAACTCGCTCCTATGGCGAGTTGGACAAGGCCAACTCGCTATACGGGCGAGTTGGTCAGCATGGACCAACCAAATCACCATACGGGCGAGTTGGTAGGCACGACACAGCTGACTCGCCCGTATTGCGAGTTGGACAAGGCCAACTCGTCAAACGGGCGAGTTAAATGACACGAGCAATCCGACTCGCTGGTTCGGAAAGTCAGATCAAATCAATCCAGTTTCAACTCTTCCTCGTTAAACTCCCTCTTTTGATACTTGATCGAACTTATCTTATTCCGTCTCGATTGGGATTGGCATTGGAACCTTACCGAAAGAACTCGTTTTCTAGAGAATGGATCAGGTTGATCATATGAGACGATAACGGTTAACTAAGCACCTAGAGTCACACGTCCCATATGAAATATCCTAACTCTCGGACGACGTTGTCTTAATAATATTATCTCGATAAAATCGTAGAAACGCCTAAGTCAGAAAACGGCCTGACGAGGTCTAAAGCTCGGCTAAAGGGCCACTCGCGATTTTATCCGAAATCAAGCCCAAAATTTGTGACGGTTTTATCTTTTATTTTGCAGGAAAAGATAAATATTAAGTTTGAAAGGATAAATGTCAAGATCGAGGATAAATGTTAAGTTTCCGAAGATAATCATGAAGATCCGAGGAAAAAAAGAATATTTCCGCGAAGCGATAAATTCGACAAGGGCGAAGGGGAACGAGCAAACGCCTCTAGAGAAGTATATAAGGATTTCAAGGGTGATGATGCAAGACACACGAAAATATCCCCTCAGAGCAAACATAGATTAGCACTTAGAGCATTTATGCAAATTTTCGTTTTTGTTATTCGAGCTGCGACTCAACTAGGATTTTGCAGTCTTAGGTTATTTAGAACTAGGATCTCGCCGACAGCTCTCATATCCGAGGCTCCTATCCTGTTGTAAACGCTCATACGCCAAATTCGGAAAAAGAACATCTATTGGCTATCTTTATCAAAACATGCAAATTAAATCCGATTAGTCATTGAAAAGCCTCAAACCGAAAGTAAACTAGGTCTTGCCCTAAACCCATCACACTGTCTCTAAACGTCTCAGGACATGATATCAAAAAGATATGAGATCCTAAAGCATGTCTCTTCGTCCTTATCTAAACGTCCCCGAAACTTCGAAAACTCCTCAAACATCTCGCATGAACTAACGACAGGGCGGATACCGCAAAAAGAAGAGAATCGAGATGAAAACTTGAGTTTCTGAGTGTTCTAGCACTAGACAAATCCCAAAATATGCTAAAAACACCCATTCATCATAAACAATCACTAGTCGAATAAAAGTTAGTACAAATACATGATTCAATGGCCACACATACGCCAGTCCGCTACATACAGGCCACTATCGGCCGACAAGCCAAACAAGACAGAACACTTGCAATAAGATAGAAGAGGGCATATCCCGAATCAGTCGCAACCTCGCGATTAATCATCAAAGACGAACACATCGTCATACGATCGTGCCAGCACATAGTTGTGACATCCAGAGGGAGCCGTCAGCTGATTTACCTCGCCTGTCTCATGAGGCATTCCCCACCTCGGCCTCCACTGTGTCAGGAGAAACACAGGAATCAGTTCCCATTGTTCCAAATCCTCTCTCGGTCTGAGGAATCGCAAAGTCCCTATCCGCTCTCCGTTCAATTTAACGCCCGGTCTGCCATGCAATACTCAGACATCAAATCAGAATAAGCCATGAAACCTGACGTTATGGTATAGCCACCAACGCACCGTGACATTCGTGATAGTCTCCGAAGTCCTTATACCTCATGCGTAAGTTCCTCTAATTAATACGAGAACTTTTCATGACGACTCTCATGACTCGCCATTTCCCTCTTCGCCTCGCCTATAAGCGACGACGAACCTCGTCGCGACGAATCCCTCTCGCGGTGATAGAAGAAAATTCCAACTCATCTCTCAGGCAAGCAATCTCATTTTGGCCGCCTAGCCTTAAACTGAGCCATATGTGCTTCCTGCTAAGCTCGCACTAAGTGCTCGGTTCATCATAAGGAGCCCCTACCAAGATACTCAAACAGTCAAAAGCTCATTCTCAAAAGAAAATGACAAAACTTACCCCGTGACATCCTCGACCCCTGGGAAAAACTCTGGGTCTCACTGGAATCAACCTGCACCCGAAGGATAGTCAAAACCAAGAGGCTCATCGAAATCTACTCGACCACCAGTTTCCCATCTACTTGACTATTAAGTAGTCTCTCAAGTATATATCCTAAGAAGCACAACTCGTTAGCGCATACTCAACAAACGAAGTGATTTTGTCCTTCGAGTCTTTGTTCTTTTTCTCTCTTGCAAACTACGCACGAAAAAATCCATCCATGGATCCTCCACATCCTCCTCAACCGGAAGATCTGGCTGATATCAAAACAGTGGAGAGCGATTAGCATGACGTACCCTCTTGGGGTTGAAACATTGCCCAAAAACACGGCGACCGCGAGCATCTCAGATGGTATCTAACCTTCCAGACTCGAAGGGAAAAGATTGGTCTCTGAAATAAAATGTAAACGAAACGTATCAAAGATCGAACTCCACCGAAACAAAAAAAGGGGGGGGGGGGTGTAAAAAAGAGAAAAAGGGGCACACTTGATCAAAATTACCTTTCAAACCCATCTAGGTCCTAAAGACGGAGAGCCGTCTTGTTCTACAGATGCATCTCTAACACCCGACGAAAAATAGTGTTTCCGGCATTATGTAGTTCGACACGAATTCACTTATGATCGTCACCACGAACCGGCGCCTCAAACTGAATCATTGACGATTTCCCGATTGGTTTAAGCAAAGCATCGAGTTTATCCCCAACTCGTAATCAGCACGAGAAATCCGACATATGCTGCAACCAAAGGGTTTATATGACCAATCGATAACCTTAGAACAATCGAGAAGATCGACGCTATTGAACCTCAGAATAGAAAACCACAAAATGCCATTGCGCCAGAACACCTCTAACAAAAAAGTAAATAAAACCATCGGTGGAACTCAGTAACCTCTCCTGCCTCTGGAAGACGAAATAAGACTGAGTCAAGGAACTATGCAATGGCTTTGGATGGTATCCAATCT
>CAJHQP010010615.1:0-18028 GCA_905132765.1 Moricandia arvensis
TATTATATTTTGAATTTACATATAATTTAAATTAAAATGTAATACGACATAAAATGCCTAAATATTTTAATTTAGATTTTGCTTTGAAAACAATATTGAGAATCCAATAATTTATTTTCGAACTTTGCATTAATTTTTTTAAACGGTTACAAATTACTAAAACTATTAAGCGTCAAACACATAAATTTTTGTTATCAATGATTTAAAATTTTTATCATAAAGAAATTCAAATGATCATAGAACCATAAAGTAGAAAACCTCATTTAAAGATAGTCACATTAAAATATATTATATATCAATTTTAGTATTACTTAAATTTAATTATATATTTTATAAGATAAATAAAAGTGATTGTTTGGATTTATTTACCATAAAATGATTGTAAATAAACAAAATTACTATTTTGATTTATGTAGAGGAATACCATAAGAAAGAACTAAAAAGTCAATAGACTTTAAGGTGAAAAATAATCAAAATAGACTTTATTAAAGGGTGTAAATATACATTTATACCATTTGGATTCACTAATCTACACTTGGGGTTTAGAGTTATGTAGTGGGGTTTTGGAGGTGATATTTAAAATAAAAATGTCTATTTTGATTTTTTTCTTTGAAGTTTATTTTGTGACAAAAACTTTAAAATATCTGTTTGAGAGATTCACCATTTTATGTACTCGCATTATTTTAATTATATATCTAATAGTTACTAACTTCTTACTTATTTAATACATATTTATTACTTTATTCTTTAATAACAAATAAAATAACTCAAAATAAATAATAATATGGAAAAATAATCCTTAATATTAAAACACAAGTCACTCAACCAATCCTATTCTACCACATATTTAATGTTTTATTTTCAAGAAAAAAATGAAAAGAAAAACGATTGGAACAAATCAGTTTATATCTTTTCTACGTAAAACATTTAAAAAAAAAAACTGTAAGAGAGCAGTTAGTGGCGATTGCAAAGCGATCTTCTTCTCCTCTCCACTTACTCAAATTGGTTCTGACCAAGGCTGTAAACACTTGTTTCAGTGATCTTCCTATGTTTCAGACATCTACATGATAAACGGAAGATGCAAGCAGCAGTTTGTAAATGTCAATAGTCTGTCTTAAAGTAGTTATTGACGCAGACGACGTGTTGAGTGATGAAAACCATAAGGAATCAAGATAGTGAGTTGGAGTCATGTAAACTTGGAGAGCAAGTGTTATCTTGGAGAACCAGGTAAGAGGAATAAATTTGAGGAACAAATTTATGACTTAAAAAGAGGAAAAGGTGCATTCCAAGAAAATGAAAGTTGCACTTATTGATATGGTATATGTTCATAATCATGGGTTCCTTGGACAAGGGTTCTGGAAACGTAGAGAATAACTATAAAATAAATATGGGGTCGTATGTATTGAGACATAGACACATATGCTAATTTGTTAGAGAGAGAGAAGCTCTTGGAAGTGTTCTTGGTCGTCCTGAAATAGTTGCTGACATATCAGGCAAGGGAGAGACAAGGTTTGGTAGATTATGAATCTTTCAGTAGCATGTGTTAGGGTGTTAACAGTAGACATGTAAAGCTGAATAAACAAGATCTTGTAAGATTTGTTTAATAGATTTCTAATAAAGCAATAGGTATTTGCTTGTACTATTTTCTCTTTCGAATTATCTTCTGTATTACTGTATTGTGGTGTCATATTTGCCACTAACAATTGGTATTAGAGCGGGTCACCTAAGTTATCAGTGTGATATTATCGCTTATTGTATTGTTTAATATCACACTGATAACTTAGGTGACCCGCTCGGGTATAAGAGTTTCAGGAGTGGACCATCTTAGTTTCTAATTACTATAAAAACAATATATAGATATTTTTTATAGTTTCGGAAATGATCAAAACCTATTATTGGATGGATATGAGATTTTACTATTCCGATCCAAGGACCCTAGATATCCCTATTTTTTGGAACGGATCTCGGGATCAGATCTGGATTCTGATAATAAGTCTCAGGCCTAATATATTTCTTCAACTATATTTTACTAATAGATAAATTAGATTGCTATGTTACAATTGATTCTTTTCTCCTAATTAAAAGCAAAATAATTGTTGTATCATTCAAATTTACTTTTATGTAAATATTAATATTGTGTGACGATACTGTTAATTTAAACTGAAGAAGATGTTTATGTTATTAATAGAAATACCCTAAGATAAACTTAAATTTTCAAATATATATATATATATAAATATATTAAATTTTTTCAAAATAAAAAAAAAATCTATTTTGGTTATTTTTTCTTTAAAGACTATTTTGTGATAAACTTGAAAAAAATATTTGAGAGATTTGCTCTCAAGAAAAAGAATATTTATATTTTATTAAAAATTAATGAAGAATTACGCATGGGTTGGAGCATACTAGCTTATATATATAATCCTTATCCTGCAGAGCACACATCTTAACCTAACCTAGTTAATTACAGAACAAAACTTAGGTTCACCCCCTACGGTAAACTTTTAAATTCATCTCACCTCTAATAACCAATCATGCCACATAGATTAATGAATAAAAAAATTTAAATATATTTTTTCAAAAACCAAAAAGGCTAAAAAGAAAATAACGTCAACTTTGCCGATGCTAACGCCAGTAACTAAACCCTAAACCCAACCATAGACTCTAAACCCTGACCGTACACCCTAAATCCAAACCCTAAACCCAAACCCTAGAGCCTATACCCTAAACCCAAACCCTAGAGCCTATACCCTAAACCCAAACCATACACCCAAAACCCAAACCCAAAACTCTAAACGCAAACTGTATATGTAAGACCCGTTCATGGCTATTAAGCCCAACTTGGACCCACGGCCTTACTTAGCTAGATCATAGGGTGTTTGTTCTCTTTTTAATGTTCCATATTTTTACTAAGTCATTTTCGATCACGTGAGGTTCATCCATTCCAACCTCAAGTCTAGACAATAAGAGAAATTGTATCTTTATTAATAACAAACATGTGATCCATACAATGTAGTCATATCATTCAGTTTGCACATTAGGCTACCATAAGTTCATAATACAATACAATACTATACTATCCCAACCACACATCCATCCACAACCTGGTCCTCATGGTTCCTTGGCCTTGCCACGGTCCCTGGTCAGATCCGGAAACCAACATACACACAATACAATAACATAAGTAATCCGATAGCTTAACATTCACAAGTTCTATTGCATGGTTCGGTTCTCCTAGTCTAAGTTCCCAAACTATCCTAATCAGTACATTAAGCCCACGGTTACACCAGGATACTCAACTATGACTATCTTAATACCAGAATCAACTCATGGCCATTCTGATCCGATCCAGCCCAGTCCATTGTCCCGACTGTACCGGATCCGCCCATGGTTGGGTCCATTTCTGACCCTTTTTTAAAGTACTTAAAAATATTATTAAAACTCATGATAATCCCCTAAAAATCCCAACTAAGAAGAATCCACGATCAGATTGGTGAGAACCTGCCTCCTTCCCATAGAATTCGGCCAATTTTCACCAAACCGGCCATAACTGACCACCATCAATTTGGTTTGATAAACCCAATCTAAATATATGATAATTCATTATAAATCCCCACTAAGAGGAAGCCATAGTCGGATCCCATCAATTCCATCCGGAACTATGAGATCCGGACATACCTGCCCAACCAAGGCCATGGAGAGTTTCACTGAACAACTAAGGCCATGGCTCGGCCATTCTGTGTCGGAATCATCCAACACATTCAGAACATAGAAGAACACGAGTAGATCATAAGGGGAAAGAGAAGAGATGGGTCTGGTCCAACCAATCCGACCACAGCCTACACAGAATTCCACCGCGGCCATGGTAGGATGGTTCGGTCCATCCCACTCACCTTGGGCGTACGCTCAGGAGTGCTCAAGCCTTTCTCCACGTCCTTATCCTTTCCTCTGATAACCATTTATCCTTTCCTCTGATAACCATCATCAACCGATCTTCAAGCCACACAGACACACTTCTGGTCGGAATTCACCAACAACCCACACGGCCAACCCTTTTGATCGATCTCTCTCTCTCTATCTTTCTTTTTCTCTGTCACGATTTGGGCAGAGCTTTCCTTAGGAAAAATTGTGTGTGTTTTCGACCCCATGGCTGTGTTTTAATAGAGAAAAGGGTCGGCCAACTGCCTGGGCGAACAGGCACAACCGATTGGGCAGTTTACACCCATTCGGCCAAACTGCCTCCAACCGCTTGGAACTGCCCCTTCCTTCCCTTTGGGCTGGACGAATCATAAGCCCATACCCATATCCTGATGTCTGACCTGCTTGCCCAAGTACCCAAACCCACGAAGCCCCCATACCCAACAAGATCAGCCCTTGACCCATGGGCCCTTTGTGATCGACCCACAAGCAACCGGACCACAACCGCCCATGACCCGACCACACTGGCCCGGACCATAACACTCCACCCAGCTGAGTTGAGCTGAATTCCAGCTGCCCCAGCTGAGTGAGCTAGTGGTCCAGCTGCTGGAGCTGGCCTAAGCTAGTGTGAGCTACCCTGAGCTCGTACCAGCTGATGGAGCTAATGATCTAGCTGCTGGAGCTGGCCCTAGCTAGTGGGAGCTGATCCAAGCTTGTCCTAGCTGGTTAAGCTCCTTCACTCACCAGCTGCCTTAGCACTCATCCGGTCCTTATTTACTTGTCTCCATCCAATTCTGGTCAAGTCTCAGCATACTGATGCACTTAACCATCCCTTCCAGCCATGGTACGCTTGTCTTTAGGTCACATGACCTGATTAGTGCGTTCCCCACACCATGGCCGTGCCCGAAGGCCTTATCCAGATTTGGGGATGCTACAGTATACCTTAAACCCAAATCCTAAACCCTAGACCCTAAACCAAAACTCTAAACTTTAAATCCAAATTATATATCCTAATACCTAATCTTATACTCAAAATGTTTGGGTTAATGTTGATGTGTTCCTTTAGAGTTTAAGGTGTGGATTTAGAGTTTAGGGTTTAGGATTTAGGGTTTAGAGTTTCAGTTTAGGGTCTAGGGTTTGGTTTCAGGGTCTAAAGTTTGGATTTAGGATAAGGGTCTAAGGTCTAGGGTTTGGTTTAGGGTATAGGTTTTGTGTTAGAGTATATGGTTTGAGTTTAATATTTAGGGTTTAGGTTTAGGGTTTAGGATTTAGGTTTAAGGTCTACGGTTTTGATTTAGGTATAGGGTTTAACTGACGTTATTAAAATTGACGTTATTTTTTTAGTTATTTTATTTTTTCCAAAAATATTTTTTACTTTTTTTATTAATTTACGTGGCATTTTGATTGATTATTAGAGTTGAGGTGAATTTAATGGTTAACCTAGAGAGAGTGAATGTTCTTAATTACAGGGAAAAGTGTCATTTCGATCTCAATATTTCGGGTCGTGCCTTTTTGTACCCAAACAAATTATAAGTGCAAAATTATACATGAACTAAGATTTTTTTTAACTTTTCAACCCAAACATCAATCTGTAGCATAAAAGCTACCTTGACTAACATCACGTTAGTCAACAGTTATGTTACATAAAACAAAGTCGTTTTGTATTAGAAACTTTTTAAAAAAAAATCATTAGTTGGGACTCGAACCATGGTCCCGCAAAAATAGAACAAGCTCACTTACCACTATGCTACGACACTTCTATTCTATTATTATTAAATTGAATACATCGATATTTTGGTTTGTATATTCTAAGAAAAATATATTTTTGTTTAAATTTTTTATTATTACAAATTATAATTGCATCAATAATTTATATATTTTAAGTTTTACACTCTTACACATGTATAAAACTAAAAATGATATTTCATAAATTATTAAATCTAATTTTAAAATGACATCTCTCAAATAGTTAGCTAATTTAAATATTTAAATTTTAAAAGAGAAATACTCTGAGATAGACAAAAAAAATTTTGTCACCAAAATAGACTTCAAAATAAAAAAATGACCAAAATATATTTTTAAAGGTGTAAATATACATTTATAACATTTGGGTTAACTAATCTAGACTTAGGTTTAGAGTTATGGGATGATGTTTTGGAGGTGAGATTTAAAATTGAAAAAAAAAACAAAAAAAAGTTTTATTTTGGTCATTTTTCTTTGAGATCTATTTTTGTGACATAAACTTTAAAATTTCTATTTGACAAATTTCCCATTTTAAAAATCTACATATAATAGTGATTATATTTTTCTTAAAAATCAAAACTTAAATTTTTATTTAGTATATTGTTTATTTTAAATGTTAAGTTTTGATTTATTATGTTTTTTAATTTTTGATTTAGTACATTGTTTTTTCAAAAGTTAAGTTTTGATTTTTAAGAAAAAAAGAATTTTTCCTAAAATATGCAAATTAAAATATAAATGTTTTCTATCTAATAACAATAAAATAAAAGTGTCTTAGCACAGTGGTAAGTGAGTTTGTTCTATGTTGGCGGGACCATCGTTCAAAACCCAGCAAATGCAATTTTAAAAAAAAATCTAATACTAAACGACATCGTTTTATGTAACATAACGGTTGACTAACATGATGTTAGTCAATGTAGCTTTTATGCTACAGATTAAAGTTTGGGTCGAAAATTTAAAAAAAAATCTTAGCTAAAGTATAATTTTGCACTTATAATTTGTTTGAGTATAAAAATACACGATCCGAAATGTTGAGACATTTTTCCTCAATTACATTAGTATAACAAGAAGAAAAGAGCCCAAAGTTGTGATCTACTACTGGGCTTGATATTAGAATATGAGCTTCGTGCTATTCAACAGTAAAGGCCCAATTGAAAAATAAAATATTTTTTTCTTTGTCTGTCTTGTCGAACAAACAAAGTTCACATCTCAAGGACATCATCGCCTTTTCGTCTAGCAAGCAAGAATCTAAGAAGAAGCGATCAGAGGTAAAATCTTTTCTCTTTTCTGGGTTTCGGAATCATCTTCAGTATCTGGATCTGTCTTTTGCTGCATCTGTGTTTCGCTGAGGATTAGATAAACCCTAAGGTAGCTGAGATTCTGGGTGTTACTCTTACATAGTGACTGTGTTCTAGCTAAGCTTTTTCGATCTTTCTCTTAGACCCAATAGCTCCTTTGATTCTGAATGTTTGTATCGATTTGAAAGTTACAGAGCTTAATTAAACCCCATTGTTCCCTTTCTATTGATTCTTGAAACCATAATTTTAAGGGAGAATGAATTGGGCTCAAAGTTCCAGTTTTTATTGCGTAAAGTTTCAGTTTTTATGACAAAATAGTGTTTATTGCTTATTGTTAATCCGAAAGCATGTGTGGGAGATTTAATCGCTAATGCTTTCTCTCTACTGTTACGTGTGTATTGAACCGTTGAGTTTATTGTTATCTATCCAAGTTAACTAGTAGTAGTAGTTCAGTCTTGTAAGAATAGTCTAAAGACCAAAGCTTTTGTTGTTTTTTTTATCTGGTTTTAGGTTGTTAAAACATGTCTCGGAGATATGATAGCCGTACCACAATCTTCTCCCCTGAAGGCCGTCTCTACCAAGTTGAGTACGCCATGGAGGCCATTGGTAACGCCGGTTCCGCCATTGGTATCTTATCCAAAGATGGTGTCGTCTTGATCGGTGAGAAGAAAGTCACTTCCAAGCTTCTTCAAACCTCCACCTCCTCTGAGAAAATGTACAAGATCGATGACCATGTCGCCTGTGCTGTTGCTGGTATCATGTCTGATGCCAACATACTCATCAACACTGCTAGAGTCCAAGCCCAACGCTACACCTTCATGTACCAGGAGCCATGCCTGTTGAGCAGCTGGTTCAGTCTCTCTGTGATACTAAGCAAGGCTACACACAGTTCGGTGGTCTTCGTCCCTTTGGAGTTTCCTTTCTTTTTGCAGGATGGGACAAGAACCATGGGTTTCAACTGTATATGAGTGACCCGAGTGGGAACTACGGTGGTTGGAAAGCTGCAGCTGTGGGAGCTAACAACCAGGCAGCTCAGTCTATTCTGAAACAAGATTACAAGGACGATGCAACCAGAGAAGAGGCGGTCGAGCTTGCCCTGAAGGTTCTGAGCAAGACGATGGACAGCACTAGCTTGACATCTGAGAAGCTTGAGCTTGCAGAGGTGTTTTTGACTCCATCAGGTAGTGTTAAGTACCATGTTCACTCTCCTGACTCGCTCACCAAGCTGTTGCTGAAGCATGGTGTGACTCAACCCGCTGCTGAATCATCCTGAGCACAAAACGATTGCCAGAGTCTGATCTTTGCCTGGCGCTGTCTCCTTTATCTATCTTGTTAGTTCTATATTTCACAGCTTTCATTTTAGTTTGATGTTTTATTAGACTATGGTGATGAAACTGGAATTTCACAATGTTATGAGAATCTTATCTGAAGCTACTTTGTGTTGAAGTTTTCTATAACACCCTATGCACAAATATCATTGTAAGCTACAAGCTACAGCCTCAGTTTTCCAGCAACACTGATCAAGAACAGAGCTTAGGAAGCAATCTGTTACTTCCTCTGCTCGTGCTCTTTGATCTCTTCTTGATAACTTCCATTTGATTCTGCATTTTCAAACACGCTCTCTCCAACTCCATTACCCCTCCACTGAATCCCTTCTATATGTTCTTTCAACCTTTTATTGTACTCAACCTTCTCCACTCGGAGTATGAGCTGTTTGTGCTGGTCTTGCACAAACTTGTGTCTGAAACTTTGTGTTACGCCAAATGTCTGCTCTTGACTCGGTGAAAGCTTATCGTATCTTAAAGTTCTTATGAAGTTGAGTTTTCACCATTGGTTAATCCTGCGTGAGCCTGAACGAACCAAAGAAAATGATCATAACTTCTCTCTGCATTTTTGAAGTTGAGTATGATTCTTGAAGCGTACCTCAAGATACATATCGATGGCTTGATAGATATCTTCATGAGAGTCTCTTGCTGAATCTGGAATGAGCATGAGGAGAGACAGAAACTTTGAAGGTTTCAAGCAAGGATCAGGTGCTACTTCAGCTATGTATTGATCAATCAATCTTGCCACTTTCTTCAGTTGTGATCCTCTGTTTGCTTCGTGGAGGAAAGCTTTTGTGACTCTAAGAACAAGATTCACGTAGTACAAGTGACTAGACTTCAATGGAGATGGAAACAAGAAGATTGTCTAGTGTTGCTTGATCCAGTTGCTGACCAATCATAAGCTCAAGTTTGTTCATAACACTTTTGTTTATGTTTAATCCAAGAAGCAAGCCTCAAAACCCCGAAGAGGCTCTTGTAAGGAACACAGCTTCGATCTAACACGTAAAGAGTATCAATGGTGGTTTCAAGAATCTCTCTTTTCTCATTACAAGACTCAGACCAGCACTTAACCTTCTGGTAATAGAACAGAAACCTGCTAATGGTAAGATTATCAAATCTACGCGCTATCATCAGCTTCAAGAACGTTGCAACCAGACCGGGACTTAGAACAACAACCTCATAGAACCACCATGGAATCCGAGAAGAGCTATTCTTGAAACTCTCTGTGCTCTTACTGTCACAAGAAAGCAAGCTGCCATCTGGTGAAGGTGAACAAGCAGAAGCAGAAACAGCAGTAGATGGACTCACTTCAATGGCTGAACACAGTTTCTCCACGAGCTCATCCATCAGTTTCGCGGTTAAAGAATCAGTCTCAGACGATGTTTTAAGTTCTTGACACTGTTTAAGACAAAGAAGAACCTCTGGACCAAGTCCAATACTTAACCTCTTGCATACACTTTTTTGTTTGTTCCAAGACTTTAGTGACTTCCATAAACTTAGCAGCACAATGGAACAAGACTACATTCGAAGGTATCACAGTGAATTGACAGTTGTTGTAGCAAAATCTTGATACAAGCTCAAAAACTTTCAGCTCCACCAGGGAAATCATTAAAGATCACCTTGATATTATTACCATTGGAAGAACAAGTAGATGTCCCAAGAAGTTTCCTCAACGTTCCAGAATACTTGCATATGGTTTTCTAAAATCCAAAGGATAAGCAAACTCAGAAGTCATATGATTGTAGAGCTAAGCAAAGTGAATTTTGAAAGACCCACAAGTAAAAAAGTTCGAACTTCAAACCCATTTTACTGTTTGCGAAGGAATAAAGTTAGTTGCAAAATGAACATTTATTACAAGAGAGTAGAGAATACAATATCGGCTAGAAAAGGATAGTGAATAGTATCAAAGCAATTCAGATGGCATCTTCTTAACCTCTTCCTCTTAATGGGCAAAACTTTGTCTATTAGCGGAGAAGAATGAGAAAAAGTAAAGGAAAGGTAAGAACAGAAAATGCAATAAATTGTGATGGAGACATCTCCTGAGGCAATTCCTCTCATACCCCTAAATCTCAACTTCTAATCTCTCTAGGACACATTTCTTCTTTTAATTTTCTATGTCAAACGAAAAAATATAAAATTAAATTGAAACGTGAATATTTTATATTTGATTTATAGAATTTGATAAAAATATTTCAAAAATCAAAAACCTTTTTTTCCATATTTTCACGAAAATCATCAAAAATATGATTAAAAACGATTTTAAAATAAATTTTTTCGAATTTGAAACCTATAGAATTTAAATATTTGCCCATGGGTTCACCCATCCATTGGGGGGGTTAGGGTTTAGTTTTGAACACCGGATAGGATTTAATTTGAGGGTTTAGGTTTTGTTAAAAAAAAGAACTATGAAATAGGGGTATAAGAGATCGTGCGAGCTCATAGGAGATTACCTCTAAAAAAATAGGGGTACAGGAGAAGTTGACTCACATCCCCTTCACTACTACTTACTTTTGATATATATTTTAAAAAAAATATTTCAAAAAATATATATTTTAATGCATATTTTATCAATAATTAATTACGGACTTAAAAACTTATTTACGTTTATTGAATTTTTATTGATTTCTAATTATAAAAAAATATTTAAAAAAAATTATGTATTTACAATTAAAAAATTAATATATTACATTAATATGGGTAAAAAATTAAAATATGCATCATTTTGAGATAGAGGATATATTCAACAAGATCAATAAGCCTCTGAGACAATCATTTTAGTTACTAACTAGATTTTGACCCGCACATTCATGCGGGTAATTTTTTATTTTATTAATTGTAAATTTTAAAAAATATGTTAATGTACCAATTCAATAATTTTTATATTAATTCCAATTTAATATAATATATATATTATACTTGTAAAATCTCTAAAATAGCATAGGAATTTACTTCTATAATAAATCTTATTTAATTTTATTTATAATAATATTATATTACTAATTACTAAGTTAATGAATAAGTTTATTTAGAAATATTTAAAAATCTTAGTAAGATTTTGTTAGATTTTCTACAACATATTTTATTATAACTGATTATTAACTATATCTTAATAATTATTAAAAATATTTGAAATGTTTTATTTTTAATAGATTAATGTAATAATCAAATAGATTTAATTTTTGAAATGGACCAAATATTATTTTTATGGTAGATAAAAATTGTAATTCTCTTTTAATAGAGAAGATGAGTTAACTGAACATGGACACTCATTTTAAGGTAATTACTAGAGATTGATCCACGCCAATGTTAATTTTTACCTATTTATAAATTAATATTTATTTTTTCAGGATTAAAGCTATATATTTTACACGTGTCACCGTATAACTAATTTTTATTTGAATATTTTTAAGTTCATATACATCATATTTTAAATCTGAATAGAATTAGGTAATGTGGTTACTTTTAATTATTTGGTTATTTTAGTTTGGATACAAATTACTCGAACCGAATCGTTTAATATAGTTATTTTTGGTACAAATATCTAAATCCGTTTAAGATACATTGATTATTTGTATATTTTAGGTTCCTATACACTAAAAATGAACTCACCTTGACCTTGGAGTATCTACTCGGAACCCACTCATAAATTTATAATACTTGAACGAAGCCTAATTTCAAAATCCAATAAAAAACGATCTATACCCAAATATCCATGCCTAACTGACTCTATAAACAAAAAATAACTGATTTATACTCTTATTACAAATGGATCAATTTCATTCAAACATGTCAAATTATTATGGTTAACATGTAAAATATATAGGGTTTATAGTGATTTAAACCTCCAACTATTTTAAAATCGGATGGAAAACCTTCAACTAAAATTTTATGTTTTTAAACCTTCAACTATTAAACCGTTAATGCCATTAACCTCCGTTAACAAAAATCGTTTTATCTGAACGGAGACCCGTTAAATTGAAACGCGGCGTTTCACGAAATGCTTAAAATCAACAAATATTTTAGTGCTTTAAACCCTCAACTATTTTAAAAAACAGATGAAACCCCCCAACTAAAATTTTATGTTTTTAAACTCTCAACTATTGAATCTTTAATACATTTAACCATCCGTAAATAAAATTATTTATTTTCTAAATGGAAGCCCGTTAAACTGGATCGCAACATTTCATTTAATCACGGAAACAACACAAGATGCTTAAACCCTTTTTTATCACCGGGCATGAAGAATCACTATTATCCCCAAAATAAAAAATAGGATTTTTCTTCCTTTTCAAGAACCATAGAAAATGAAGTAAGTTAAAAATCTCTGTTGTTTCTAATATTAATTGTTTCTTTCATGTGCATTTATTTATCAAAAGGAAAAATTTTGGAATGTTAAGTAACTTAGGTTATCAATCTCTTCACACTCAAAATTTTACCTAAAATTTTATCAAAAGATGAACATGAGAGAAAACAATTAGGATTAGAAAACAACAAAGTTTTTTTTACTTATCTCACATTCGATGGTTTTTGAAAAGGATAAAATATCCTTTTATTTGGGGATGAATGGTGAATGTATCTTTCCCATTGATAAAGAGTGTTTAAGAATCTCATGTCGTTACTGTAATAAAATGAAACAATGCATTCTCCATTTAAAAAATGTTTTTTTACGTAAAGTTAAAGGCATTAAAAGATTAATAATTGAGGGTTTTAAAAACATAAAATTTTAATTTGGGGTTTTCCATCCAATTTAAAAATAGTTGAGGATTTAAATCACTAAGATATTCATAAGTATCGCATGTCTTTTTCAAGTTAACGGGTCTCCGTTAAGATAAAACGATTTTGTTAACGGAAGGTTAACGACATTAACAGTTTAATAGTTGAAGGTTTAAAAACATAAAATTTTAATTGAAGGTTTTCCATCCGAATTTACAAATAGTTGGAGGTTTAAATCACTATTAAACCCAAATATATATCATCAATTATTATGATAAAGATAACTAATGAAATAGTTAAGAAAGGTGAAAAATGTAAAAGATATAATTAAAATACTTAAAAAAAGTTATGTTTTGTGTTTTTGTAATAAATACGGTTGAATAAGTTAAAAAATATAATAAATGAAGTAGTTAGCATTAGTTAAAAAAAAAAAAACAAAATTTGTAAGGAATCATTTAAAAATAGACAAATAATATTGTTTAATTCAGTTTTAATTGAATAGATACGGTGGTAGAACACTAAATGTTGAAGGTAGCAGAGACACACATAATACGTTTTGATGCAAAAATTAAAGGAACTCACATGAACATACTTTCACGAGATTGACATGCTACCCAAGTTACATAAAGTCAACATATGGAAGTTGGATAGACCCAGATAAGGAAAAAGAAAAATTAAACATTGAGAAATGGTCAAATTTTTGAGGCTAATTAGTTGTGTAGAGGTTTGTTAGTTATATGGAGGTTGAAGAGAGAGTAATTTACCTTATTGAGAAAGATAGTTCCTTCTCCGTTGATGTCTACTTCAAGATCAGAGCAAGCGTCCATAGCAAAAAGCAGAGAAAAAACAACACCCCGAAAAACAATCTATAGAGAGAACAAGATTCTTAAAAGAGAAAAGAAACTGTGGTAATAGAGGGGAGAAGAAGTGGAGTATTATGCTGAGAAGAGAAAGAAGACAAAGAGCAAAGGAGCAAGGCACTTTGTTGGTATTCTGAATAGTCAGAGTACGACTCTTTCTTTCTCTTTGGTGTATGTTTAGTCAATTGGCGAAGCACCCAGTCATTATAGTGGTGGGTTTTATTTGTTTTTGATAAAACAAAAAAAAAGATGTAAGAGGAAAAAGAGACAAAACGACGAAGGCGTGTCCCAAACTCACTTTGTATTATCATGATCTATATCCAAAGTAACAAATGACAGAGAGATTTCTCATTTGTGATATTCTTTGCCAAAAAAAAAAATTCAGAAAAGAATAACCACATGGTCAAATGGTATGGCGAGTTTAGAACTGCGTTAATCAATTTCTGAGTTTGAAATCTATCATTTCGGATAAACTCGGTCTCGAAAAGCGAGATGTCTTATTATGAACAACCAAATCTATTTAATCCCGGTGGACAAACCCCTAAAAATTACTCCCTCTGTTTTTTATAAGATATATGTTTTAAAATTTTCACACATATTAATAAAACATCTAAAATTTAGTTTCCAATATCTTAATTCTCACAATACTATTTTTCAGTAAATTTTAACCAATAAGATTTTGATTAACACTTTTAAAATTTGTATTGTATCATTAATTCATGCCTTGAAAATGTAAAAAATTGTAATTTTTTGAAACAATTTTTTTTTTTTAAAACATATATCTTTTAGAAACAGAGGAGTACTCGATTGGGACTCGATTACAGGACACTTTGAGTTATTAAAAACAATTAAGAAAAAAAAGTTTTTCTCATATAGCTACAATTATTTATACTTTGTTGGTAAGGATTATGACAACGCATTAACCTTTTTGATCAGCTGATCAATCAGTAAATAATCATTATTTTCCAAGTAATTGCGGATTTTTATAAGCCAAATACTTAACCTTTAGCTATACCGTGTTCTCTACGACAAATAGTTTTAAATCTCAGTTTTTAACAACTACAAGAAAAAGATGTTTCATGCAAGAATACTGTTCATGTGAACGATAAGAGTCCACTAACGAGGAAACTTGGTCTTTAGGGATGCTTTTGACTCAGTTTTATCTTATTTAATTCCTTAATATAAGGTTTCATTTAATATTAATAATGGACATTGACCGGATAATATTGCGATTGCTGATAACTACTCCCTCCGTTTCAGAATGATGTATGTTTTAGATTTTTCACACATATTAAGAAAACACGTAAATTTTACATTATAAATGCATTATTTTTTGTTAATGAACTATTTCCCGTAACTTTTAGCCAATCAAAATTCAGTAAACCAAATTAATGTTTTTGGAATCTACAATTTATCATTATTAATTGTATTTGAAAATGTAAAATATAGATCTTTTAGAAACAAACATTTTTTCTAAAACATAGATCATTATGAAACAGAGGGAGTATTATTTATAAATCTTATTTATGTGAATATACAAATTTACTAGTAAAATTCAAATTATTAAATTCAGAAAAACAACAAGAAAATAGTCGTTTGATAAAACAGGGCATCCGTCATAAGAGAACAGATAAAAGTGTTATGTGTTAATAGAGAGAAAGTAATAACGAAATACAAAAGTGTGACTGGAGTGAGGTGTTTCTCAACGGCTCATGCACCAAAGCAGCGCTGAACATTTTATCAGATAAATTTAGTTTGATTTTTTATTTATTTTGATTACATTCTTAAAAAATTTGGATATCCATAATTATTCGAAGCAAAATATATATTAAAAATTAATATCCGTTAAAATAAAGCAAATAACTTTTAGAGGTGGATATCCAATCCGCCTCAAAATTTTATACAAATACATATATATATCTATAGTTAAATATAATGTTCAAATGTATATTTTTATATAATTATTTGTTTACAAATATATTTTTTATTTATAAAATACATATAAGTATTAAACTAAAAAGGAATATCGTTTTTTTATAAAATTTACAATTTTCTAAATTTTTGTTTTATCAAAAATATTTATTTCATTACAAAATAGTACGAAACATTATAGTTTCATTAATTTTCACTTTTAGTTTAATATTATTTAAAAATATCTTCTTTTTTTTTAAAACAAACATGTATAATATTTTTAAATTTACTTGTATTAAACAAAGTGTATGAGATATTCGTAAATATATGTAAATATATTCAAATATCCAAAAATTCTCTGGATATTGGGAAAACCGGATATCCATATATCTCCGAAGCAAAAACAAATCGAAAATCAGATATCTGTAAGATAAAAAGCAAATCACAAATACCTAAAATTATGACACTATTTGATTCGTTCCCACTCCTACACCAAAGCCCTCCCTAGCATGGTTGCAAAAAAGCCATAGAACAGATCATATGACCTAATATGACCTCAGTCTGACGCTTTTGTTCCTTTTATAAAAGGTCATCTTATATATATCATGGGTGGGCACAAAGCGGATATCCAAAATTTTAGAGATATCCATGATTCGTTCCGCTCCGCACGAATAATCAATTTTTTGATTTGTTTCAATCTGTAACCTTCTGGATATTTGGTATTACGGATATCCAGAAAATCAGTATTTTTACCAGATATCCGATTCGATCCTTCTATCTGGTAAAAATAAAATAAAATCATTTTTTTGAAAAGTATATTTTTAAATTTAATATAAATAATAGTATTTCATTACAATTTTTTTATAATACATACTTTAAAAAAATAACCAAATAATTAACTTAGTGAATTAAAAATACTAAAAACTTATATAGACATATAAAATTATATGTAATTATATATATATACATGTATATACATATGTATACTACGGATCGGATCATATATCCATTTCTAAAATATGAGAATTTGTGATTTGGCTCCGTCTTTGACGGATATTGATGTAACATCCCGAGTTGTGATATGTGAAAATGCTTAAGAGAATTGATTTACTACCTATGTCACCAAAGTGCACTTACCTTTTCTATCACACATCCGTTTAGAACTCCAGGGTTAAGCGTGCTTATGCTGTAGTAATGAAATGATGGGTGACCTATCGGAAAGTGATTCGCCGATATCGTGTGAGTGAGGCCAAAACACGGGGAAAGGTCATGTGGTGATTGCAGGATTAGTGAACATGATTTCGAGCCCTTGAAAAAAAATAACGCACCGACCGATGAAACGGATATGGGGCCCACGGGCCGAGAGAGCGGGCGTGGGTGAGCCATTAGTCGTGGGCGGTCGGTGCGTTACAATTGAATTTTAGTATTTTTTTGATTCATAAAGTTACGGAAGGTTTAGGTATTCCTTCTCGAGCTTCAATTTTTACTGGCTTTCAAGGAATTGAATATTATCAAGCACCCCTTCACTGACTGAAACTAGGGGTGGGTCTTTACCAACTCAAAAATATTCGATTGAATCAAAACGAAACTAATAACGGATCGAATCAAATTTTACGGATATTTTCCCACCCCTAATATATTATACTATTAGAAGGTTTTGGACCGTGGATCTATACATGCAAACCATGTAATTAGGTTTTTCTTTAATATTTAATGATATGAGATATTAACTAATCATTGGTATATATAATTATTTCATATAGATGGTCTGTTTTTATTGCCAAAATTAAGGGGTCATGTCATTTCATCTCTTACATTTTGCATGAAATTGTTATGGAGGGATTCCTGATTTTGTTCCTTCATATTTTTAAGTTTATTACTGAAACGCTAGGATCTTTGCTAAACACAATTGCAAAATTTTAAGCATACTTTCTCACCAACTTATATGTTATAAAAATATACTATTAGATATTTAGATAAAAAATAGTTAAATAAAATACCATAGCACTAAAACATGTTTATGTTCCAAAAATAGCAAATAAGGAAAAACACAAAATACCATTCATTAAAAGATAGAAAACACATATATTACTATGGTTAAATAGTTTTTAGGATTTATATTTAAAGGTGAGATTCCAAGGGATTAGAGGTTAGTGTTCATGGTCTAGGATTTATGATATAAAATTCAGATTTTATTTTATTTTTTACGAATATTTATTTATTGTTAAATGTATTATTCGTTAAAGTAGTTATTTTTTTAGGC
>CAJHQP010010616.1:0-18028 GCA_905132765.1 Moricandia arvensis
CAGGTGTTACACCCGTCCTCATACCATAAAGGTTCTCTTAAGACCGCATATACAATTTTGAATAATTGATGCAAGCCATTGCCATATGTATATGTTTTGGTCAAGTAAAACTAATGTATTTACTCATATTTAATTATAATTGCTTCTGAGCACAATTTAGCCAGCCTTCTGCTGGTTGCATCGTTTGCCTTTTGATCAAAGTTTATTAAACGTGGCCAAAACTATACCGAGTAAATGTATAGAAGTAAAGAAGAAACAATCAGATTTAGTTCATAGTACTCTGCCGAGACCAGGCACTACCAATTGATAATATTTATATGGGGTATGGCGAGTCTAAAATGTAAATCATATTTGCGGTGTATCTAAAAACATATAAATAGTTGATTTTCCTAGAAGCAGCGTTTTCGTATCCGACCTACCATGTAGTCGAACTAGTAATTTCGGTGACCTATAGATATTCCAGTTCACATTTCATTTTGATAATTTTTTTTTCGGGCATACAATATCTTTCGTTGACCTCTTTTTGATTAAATAACCTATAATTGGATCTTTAGCATCCAAGATGTTTCCTTTGTTCCATAATCTTAAAACCCAAGCCACCAGCAAAGCGTCTCATCATTCTCGTTGTAGCTCTCTCGAGAGCTCGTCTACCATACACGAGATCTAGTAAAAACGATGAGCGCACTTTTTTCAATAAAACATATGAAGATTGTTTGGATCGTTTCGAACAGAAGTTACAGAAGGATGAATTCTAAATATAGTAAATAACATGTCAAACCATTAAAATGATCCTTCTTTTTTTTGAAAAGTTCTAAATTTGGCATAAAAAATAAGAACTGAATACATAACACATTTGACCCAAAAAAGAAAGAATAAATAACACCTAAATTGAGGGCTATACTGACCCTCGGACATATGAAATAAAATAAAGATGGACCAAGCTACACTTATAGAGGCTAGACAAAATTTACATGGTCAATGGATCAAATCAACATGTTTTTCAGATGGTATATAAATGCACATTTGTATCATCTAAAACATGTTTGACCGGAACTAAAGGAGTCCCCGGTCACTAGAGATGGCAACACACAGTGGATTTAGAGTTTGTGAGTGGCGAGGAGAAAGACTAAAGAGAGAATCACTTCTCTCTCCTCTCTCTCTTTGTATATTTTAGTTATAGTTCAGCCATATGTGAAAATAAACAAATTAGCAGAGGAGCGTCATACATAACCGGACTGCAACTCAATACCTAACACTTCAAAATTATGCTACTTAGACGTTTTAGACTAACAGTTTATATATATATATACATATATATATAATATATATAATAATTCATCTGTTTCATTTTATTTGTCTTTTAATATTTGTACATACATATTAAGAAAATATTTAATTTTACAGATTTTTGAATAAAAACACTATTACCTATATATTTAACCATATTTTAACCAATAAAAAAAGAATGATATATGAAATCAATAAACTTTGCATTAAACGAAAATTTTTTTCGACAACGATAACTAAATTGAAACGAAAATAATAGAATTTAGCATCGTAAATATCGACAGAATGGTATGATCAATAACACAATAAATAGTTTATAAGTTGTATGAAAAACAGATTAATTCAACTCAGTTGAGAGAATGAAAATTTTCCTACATTTGGTTTTAGAATATCATAAATTTCCTTCAACTCTAAATTTTAATCATTACAATGTGTGACTGTATAGAAGCGTAGATCCATTTATGTTCCTCATCCGTGCTTTTGAATCATCATCTCTGAGATTCATTGACATAATCTTATTTCTCAAACAAAAAAAACAACTAAGACACTCGCTCATGTTTTAATTTTGTCTATTATATTTTAGAAAAATATAAAGAATGTATTATTCGTATATAAGTATACATTTTATGGTTAGTCTAGAAATTTTAAGTTCGATCAAATCAATAGTTATAGATATAATCGCAGTGTTCATCCAAATTATGATATAGTCAAATCAATGCAGTAATCATACTGATTGATTAATTCCTCAATATAGCATTTGAGCTATATTGGCCCCAATTTCGTAATCGTCTCTTCTTATATTCCCCAAACGTCATCACTTAATAAATATATTGACATCATATATTTTTTACTATAATTAGTCCAAACACATACTCCACTCTATAAATATATTTCTTATTTTCTATAAAAAAAATCGTACATAATATAATTAACAATTTACATCCGAGAAACTTATATAATCATTGAAAATATAAATTCTAATAATAAAATTCTCTCAACTAAAAATGGATTATAAAATAAATTTTCAACTAAAATTTGATAAAAAACACTCAACTTTAATTTTGTTAACGTCCGTTACTTTATGTCTAAAATACTATGACAGAAAGTAACAATCATTAACGAAAATAAAGTTGAAGATTTATTAAAAACTTAATTGAGGAACTTTTCTATGATTCAAAACTAGTTGAAAGAATTTAATCACTGAAATTATTAAATATTGTAAAACATTTATTGTTGTTTATGCTTTTCTTAGAACTCTTATAATGAATATGCAAGCCTTTAAACTAATTTTAAATCAGAATGCATTACTTTATAAATCTTATAATTGATTATAAATCTTTATAAATATTTTAATATTTTGTATATGACTAATAAGGCTTAACATTGATTTTATAAGCTTTTTACAATTTCTGCTATTTATTAGAGTAATATAATTCATAGTTATTCATGATACTACAAAAATAATAAGTAAAATAATAAAACAAGAAGACACAAGTTTTCCTATATCAATGTTGCCAAATATCAAATAATTTAAGGTTTATAAGTTATTAAGTTTAAGCAGCATTGAGGATAACTAGTTCATGATTTCTAAATTACTTTTATAAAGTAGTGCATAAATATTTATAAATTACTTTTAAAGGCTCATAGATTAATTATGAGAGTTTTAAACAATCCATTAGTGATAAAAAGTTTTAAATCATTTAATGGTTTTAATGATAAATTTCTCAACTATTTTTAAATAAAAAGTCAATTAAGTTTTTTACATTATATACTTTCAACTTTAATTCTATTAACGCCTGTGACACGATATTTAAAACGGAGAGTGACGGAAGTTAACGGAACTAAAACTGAGAATTTCTTTTGTTTTTTTTTAGTTGAAAATTATTTTATGATCCATCTTTAGTTGACGGATTATTAATAAAAACTCTTAAAATATAAAAATACAAGAATCTAGATTAATATCTATATATATAAAGTAGAGTGTGTCTCACTCCTCATCCCGCCACCTCATCAAATAGGTGATTGTGGACGTGACACGTGTCATGTTATACAAACCGCAGCGTTTCATTAGTCCGAGTGAGCAATTCCGTTGGGCCTTCGTACTATATGGGCTTTGTCTTAACAAAACACTTATCGTAAATTAAAGGATGCGTTTTCCATTTAATACCCAAGTTCTTCTTAGGCGTTTCCCGATAGGCCACATCATTTAGGGTTTGCAAGAACTCTTTGATCTTCTTCCTCACAATCCGAACATAAACCAGTTACACAATAACACTCTTAAACCCCTCCATTAATCCATCACACACAATCTGCATTTAATGTGAATTCTAGACCTTGCAAGGCGGTGTAGGTTCTGCTATAAAAAGATAAGCTTTTCCACTTTGATAACCATCCTCTCATTCGTTCTCCACCTCTCTAAACAACAAATGAAACCAAAGAGAACAAGAAAGAAACCATTTTTCGTCTTCCATCAACATGTATGGTTCTTTGGCTCAAAGAGAAGAGCAAATCGCCGGTTAAAGGTTCTTTGTTTCATCCGTCATGACTCAAAAGCCGAGGAGCAGATGAAAGAGTTCGGATCAAGGGTTGACCCACCTCTTCGTCTAAGGATTCATTGCTCAAACTCTGTAAGGTGATTCTTCATCTCTTCCTAAATTTATCTTATGCCGACTTCGTTTAACAAAGTTTGGATTTTTAATTTACAGGGAATGTTCTAGCTTTGTTCCCTGTGTGAAGAGTTGGTTCGAATTGATTATCACTCCTTCAGGTTCCCTCTAGATCCACCACTCTTTAGTCATGATGTTTTGGTGTCATTTCCTCTCTGTTTCTTCTCCCCGGAACCTTTACCGGATGAATTTATTCATAGCCATTAAAACTCCTTCGACCCACTGAATTAATCACAATTTCTCATTGCATCTTCCTCTCTTGCTATAAAAGGTAACGTTACAAATCCAATAACAATTGAATTTTTTCTCAGTATAATGGTGAACTCAAGGCTGATTCATAGGTGTCTTAGTTTGAGATTAAAAGTTTTTGAGAGATTTGAGAAACAATTCAGGAGTTCTCTGCACATGTGTGGACCATGTTTCTCAGTAAAAACCTTTAATTGTTTGTCTTTGTTGTGCTCTGCATAGGTTTAGTGATCAACATTTCCTATTTTTCCTGCAGAGCAAAACAGAGACCATGAATGGTAATTCAAGGAGAAATCAAAAATTGAGTCTTCATTAAGCCTTGAATCTATATACCCTCCTTGCAGATTATCTGCTTCTGATAGCTTACGAAGTACACATATCTCCCAACACCATCTTATACACACACAAAAAAAATAGAAAGATTGATGAGCTCACAAATGGGAGATCAACGTAACGTTGACAACACATTGAAAAGCCTTTACAGAGGGTGTGAGTTGAAAAACTCATATGTTATCTGACAACATTCAAAATCACGGAGAAGATGTCATCTAAAGAACATGAAGGATAGATGCGAGCAGTGGCGGGGGTATTAACGGAGGAAGTTCATCTGACTATGTGAATATTTTGGAAACAAATTTTTGTTTGGACTTTAAAAAAGATTTGGTAAAATGTTATGCATTAATTAGTTTATTAACCCCTCTAAACATCTACTTGAGCCAAAAGATTAATTAGTTATTAACTTTTTTTATCCTATTTTTCAGAAACTTTTTTTCTATTTTCAGCACTTTAAATACAGTTTTCCTTACATAAGCTTTTAAGATTTAAAACATTATTTGATTTTTCAAAACATTGTGATGATTGGTTCGATGTGACATAAAAGTTTAGTTATAGATGAGTTGTTGTATCTGTAAAATTGTTACAGTATAATTTTTGCAGAGATTTTTGGTATAATTAAATTTATTGTATTTATAACTTATAGACGGTAGACATTTTAAAATAAAATATGTGATATACATATAAAATAATAATTTTTTTTATTAATAATTTTTATAAATTATCAAAGTATATTGTTATGTAAAGTGTGATATGTAAATAATATTTATGTTATTTAAAATATTTCAATAATTTAAAATACCCAATAATAAATAAAAATTATTTCGAGATGATTTTTTATTATGATAACTAATTTATTTATATCAGAGATGGTTTTTTCGTTTTACAGATTCTAAAACTTATAAGAAAATGTAGGTTTTTTGCATAAAATACTTTCATTTTCTTTATGTAGCATTCAAAATAAAGCTAAAGCATTTTTGGTAAAAACTAATGGAAACTCTATGTAGGCTTTAAATTTTACAAATAAACCTACGGTTGCTATGATTTTTGTTTTTATTTGAATGAATATTTTAATAAATTAAAAACCAAATTTTCATCAAAAATCTAAATCAATAATAAATTTATATTCCTAATAATTTTAAATAAGAAATTACTTTCGAAATAAATATAAATTCAGTAACAAACGTCTTCCTCATCTACAATCTATATGTATGCTAATCATTATAATTTAAATATGTGTATAAAAATTAAAAATATAAATATCTAATAAAAAAGAAAATAATTTTATTCAATAACAAAACTCAATTAATATAGCGATATATAATAATGTACGATAAAATTATTATAAGGATTTATTTTACAAGTTAGCCAGTAATATTTATTTCAGATACTGTATTAAATTATTTTGATAACATAGTTAACTTTGTTTTCATATATAATAATATATAAGTTCTAACAAACATGTATATGCATACCCTTTCTCAAACAAAAACAAGTATATGTATATAGAGTAACGATAGTTTCATATTGTCTATTTATCAATCGTAAAATATTTTTAGTTACAACGAGTAAGTTATATGTTTTATATCACAAAACTAATTAATTTCTAAAAACATTATAAAGAAAAGAAAAGATATAAATTTTAAATTTATAATAATTATAAAACTATTAGTATTATTTTTTAATCGTTCGTTACGTTGTCTGTTTCTTAAATGAATAGTTAAATTATTTATAAAAATTATGAATGTTAATATTATTTTTACTTAAAAGTAGATTAAACGTTTAAAATATTTTATTATTATTTATCTCTTACTCGCCCGCCCGTAGGGCGGGTTCACCCTAGTCTTTATATATAAAGAAGAGTTTTCTCTCTTCTCAAGAGGACATGTCATCAAATAGTGCAACCAGAGGGTGACACGTGTCCAATTTTCTGTTTATTTTTAAAGTTTTTGTTAGGCTTTTATGTAGACCGATGAAAATAATTAAAAAAACCAATAGTCACACTTGGTCTTAAAAAGTCGTGACCTTTGATTTTCTAGGTTTATATTGTTCATCAGCCTCAGCTTTAATAAACCGACCATGGAGTTTCAGGCGGATTATGAGAAACGAAAATTCACAGCGTATCTCTGGATCAAGCTGACGTATATGTCGTTCGTTTGGATATCTTTTTGCTGGCAAATGGAAACTGCAACCGTTACAGGATGCAATGAATCATTGTCATTGCGGTCCTTTCCTCATCTCCTAGCACGGTTCCTCATTCAATGTATCTCCACTCTCTTCCAGTCCGTGCTGTGAATCTACAACTATAAAAAGGTGAGCCTTCATCCGTAAACATCATCCTTTCATTCCTCACAACCGTACAAAATTTTCTTTGAGCAGAATGACAAATATATGTCCTCCTTGCTGAATTGAAAGCTGCTCGCCGTAACACCACTATAGAATTTCGTCTACTCAGATTTTGGGAGGCCAAGAATGTGAAAAGAGTCGGCGAGCTCATGTGCGTCGATATGTTTTCCTTGACGCCAAGGTAGCTCTGGCGATTTAAAGACATAACCTTTCCTTTTCCTTCAAGATTTACAAGTACCGAGAAGATAAATCATTTGAGTTTTACGTTTTTCAGGCGACCGTTGTCCAGGCCACCGTCACGAACAGCTCAGTTATCATCACATGCTCTGTCCGAGGTAACTGACATCACCGGGAATGCTTCAACTAACTCTCTATTGAGAGGTCTTCAGAAGATTGTTACTGTTTAACCTCAGGTTGGCCTTCTAAAATTGAGTGGCTACATTTCTTACACATTCCATGCTTCACTTATATGTTACTATAACATCATAAGCAAAACATCTGTAATAGAAATAAGAACATAAAAGTACTGAAGGAATCTTGAGTGTTTGACCTGGTTCCATGCGTTTTGTTAGTGTCTAAGGCTGCAAAAGCTGCTCGATTAGACATTTCTTCTGCTAAGAAATGGAGCAAGAGTTATGGCAGCTAAGGAGTCATTTCGTGCAATATGGAGCAATTTGTTCACGAGGTAGACATTTGTTCACACTCTTCTGCTTTACATGCTAATATCACGACGATTGTCTCAGTTTTTGATAATTGACGTGTGACTGCTTATTAGGTTGGACATACACAAGGCCAGTTGTTACTGAGCACCAGTGTCACAGTAGCAAAGTTTATTTGAGAACATGTGTTGATGCTGAGAAAGATTAGCAGAACCAGGTCAGAAACTGAAGATTAATTTAGTATCCTTTACATCCATCTTTGTATTACAAATGTGTTGGTTATTTGATTGGTGTTTGAGTTCATCGGTGAGTTTTGTCTATAGATTATGAATCTTCTTTTACCTTTTTTCCTCTTTCGGGTTTCCAAAAGTTTTGGCTATATGATGATATCTAGGTTTGATGTTATCTGCAGGCTGAGAGAGCTAAACACATTAAGATGACAAGTGTAATATGTGGTTAAGCTTAAATGACTTGCATTGACACGACTACACAGTATAAGATTGTGAAACCAAACTAATTTACTTTTTTGGTTACTTCTTAAAGCTACTAATACTATAAGCTTAAAAACAAAAGCAAAGTTGTGTCGACCTTATACCACTGCTTTTTAGGATTTTTTGTTGTTGTAGTATTGAGTTTGTAATTGTTATTGCTTACCTATTTGGTTTGACAATTCTCAAATACTTAACCTTTTTCTCATCGAGCATTGTAAGTGAATCACTATCAACTTACGATAAAAAATTATGAGTAATATTAAAAGTAAAAGTTGTGAAGAAAAGTAATATTACTCTTTGTTCAATATAAGAATTCCATTCGAAGTTCAAGGAATGTGCCTTCACCTCACATGGAACACAATGATTTCCCAAAACTCAAACTTATGGTTGGCTTTTATAATAAAAACTTATCACTCATTAAGTGTATGTATTCACAATTTTTCAAAACAAATAATTTTAGACATGACATTTGTAAAAATATATGAACATTTAAACCTATGCAATTTTTGAGTTAGTTACAATACATATAATATACCTTTCTAAATCTACACTTAATAAAATATTAAATTTCATATATTTAATTATTTACAGTATATAAATTATCAATACAAAGCAAAAAATTGAAGTTAAAATCAATATGAAACATCATATTTTCAACATATATATAAAAATAAAACAGAATAATTAGATGAGTTTTATTAAAGGAAAATGGGCACATAAAATCACAAAGACAAGTTTCTTCTCGGGCATAATCGTGGTATGTCCAGCGATCTCGGTCTTTCACTATAACCCTTATGGTTTTTATGTCAATTGGCAAAAGGTTCATGTCTAAGAAATTAGAAGACAAATCTTCTAACAAATCAAGTTTAAAACTTTATGTTATTCGTTTACAAAAAAACTACAAAGTATTAAATTAAAACTGTAAAAAATAGCAAACTAATAGAAAATTAGAAAATAAAACCAAACCGTTTACATAATAGTAAACAAATATAACTAAGATTCAAAACTCGTATATTACTTATGCATCGAAAATATCTTCTTTGCAGCTAAGCAACAACCTTAAACGAATAGAAATATTTGAATCAAAATTTTATGACTATACATTTATACATTTAAGTGTTAATTTATAATATAAATAATTAAATTTATGTTTTCAATAGTTTATTCAACTCTTCTATATCATATTTATCCTTACATAAACCGTAACTAAATGCAATCATGTAGAACCACTATATTCATATAAATAATAAACATAAGAACCAAAAGCCCATTCCTTAAAGCCGAAATATAGCAACCCACAATTAACCAAACAATTACGGATTCATAATTATCATAAAACATACAACGAGAACACCACCTACACTTTCATCCACCTACACCGCAACTTATTAGTATATACACAAACATCAAAATCAAACATAATTAATCTTAACATACATAATCCCTACACACCCTAACATTCTTAAGAACTATAGACGTTATTATACATTTCTCTTGCAAAAGCTTACATAAAACACACGCAAAGAAAATATACAACTATATAGTTACATATATCATACATAAAAGCATATTCCGCGCGTAGCGCGGGCCTACTCTAGTATCAAAATATAACTAGGATACCAAAGCGGGGTTGGCCTTATGGTTTTGTAGAAATTTTATTCTCGTTAGGCGGAGATTAAACAACTAGTTCTTGTCCTTAATTTTTGGGATTAGTAGGGTCTTTACGGTTTGGATGACTAGGATAACTAGGATCATAATAGTATAAAAAGAAACACTGATAGGATTGATTTACAATATTATTGACTATATGCGGATATAGTTAAATAGGATTGCACATTCACAATTTTCCAGCCGTCCAGCTGCAATACACTTACAATTAGATATGGATGAAATTAGTTAATACCTTAGTTGAAGATAAATCCGCTGGACCCATCCGTGGTTTCATATCAGTTGGAACGTAGCTTTTAGATTCTTCATGTAGCCAATTTCACATTCAAAGGTTGCTTCTCTTAATAACTTTCAAAATCATATAATAATGTTAAAACTATAGCAACCAAATGACGTGAGAAAACTTGTGGATACAGCAACTAATCATGAAACGCCATGTGGCAGTTCATATCTCCCTATAAAGACCAAACGGATATGTTTCTTTAGAACAATTAACATAAATGGATGGTCTTATACCGTTTGTTTATAGAGCCGTCATGTTAATACGTTATGGCGACGATCTTTCTTCTGCTTGCTACGTTCGTCTTCCAGGCGATTCAGGGTGGTTCGGATCGGGTCTTGGACCTGATACGACGTTGTCTAAGGCCACGATCACGACCACCACGTTTGGTGTTTCCACTGGAGTCCAGTCACCCGTTCATCGTCAGGTCGTGACGTGATGAGAAGGGAACCTAAAGGGTTCGTGACTGTGTTTACTACTGGTCAGGCAGAGTGTCTGATATTTTTTTGTGTGTTTATAGGCTTGGACCAGCCGTTGAATAAACCTGATGTAATAATATGGGGTAGGAAGATTGATTCTCTAAGCGTGGGCTTTTCACCCAAAGGGTAGTCTCATGGCTTTTTTTTTGTTTCTCTTTTAGTATTATGGAACTTTTAGATGTATAAGAGATTATGAACCTTCGGTCTACTCATGAGAAATAATGGGGTTGTGATTTGGGGATTTTTCAAAAATACCACTTTCTTTGTACTAATTTTCATTTTTACCTTTATTAAAGAGACAATTTCAAGAATACTACTTTTTTAAGGGGTAATTTTTTTTTAAAATTAAATAGAATCTTAAATTTTAAATTCTTAAACCTTATCCCCACCCTACACCACCCCTTAACTCTATACCCTAAGTCTTAAATTAATTAATCCAAGAGTTATAAATGTGTTTTTTTCTTCTTAAAAAATAAAAGTAAAAGTGATTAAGGTATTTTTGAAAAGTGGTATAAGGAAAGTGGTATTTTTGGCAATTTTTCTTGTGATTTTCTCCTGCTTACAATATTGTTAACTTATTTTGTTTTTAATAAATTAAAACCTTAGAACGTGCATTATATATATTAATACCGAATGAAGGTAAAATGCAAAAAGGAAAAAAATTGAGAATTTGTTTATGTAAACGAAGAATGATCGTTGCAATAGCTGCTAACAAAAAAGAGCAACAGTAAATGCATTTATCAAAGAAGTGTTTACTAGGTAACTGTGTGGACGAATATATGTATATGTCCAACACATTTTGATATTAACATTATTTTTTTCTTTAAATTTAAACTATTAAATATATTTAATTTTGAAGTACAATATATAAATTATGTAAGTTTAATATCCTTATTGATAATTTATTTTATCATTCTATTTATCAAGTGTAGATTTTAGATCAAAATCTTTTCTAATAATAACGAAAACATCATTACTATCTTGGATTTGAAATCAAACAAGTTATAGTTGCGCATTGCAAGAATAAATGGCGCTGAAAACATTAGGTTCAATATAAAATGTAAACAAAATAATGTATCCAATAAACATCATATATTATCAATTTTTTTTTAAGTTATAATAAAAGAAGTATTAAATTATAAAACATTATTTTTGTATTCTCGCGCACAAACGTAATATTCTCTTTAAAGGGAAATGACGAGGTCGACACCGACAGTGAAGTGTGAACTGTACAGATGATCACACTAGACATTAGCAAAGTGGGACATATGAACGAATGTATAAGATACTTCCACGTGATGGTCAACATTTGATGTGGCATTATTAAGCATATAAGAGAGGAATCAATTTTCGCCCACGAAACTCGCGCTTTCCTTTTACTTTTTCTTTTTCTTTTTCTTTTATTGATAATTGGGGTAGGTGAGAAATGCTTTTTTTTTGTGTTTGAACCAAAACAACAATTAGCGATCTTGAACTCTATTCTCCTCTGATAATGGCTAACGCAATCAGATTCTTTGAGCTCAACACCGGCGCTAAGATCCCGTCAGTGGGTTTGGGAACATGGCAGGCCTCTCCGGGTCTCGTTGGTGATGCCGTCGCCGCAGCTGTCAAGGTTCGTCTTTCTTGGTAAAATTGATTACATGGTTCATCGATTTTGCTAGCTTAGTCCATCTCTTTATATTTTTAGTTTTAATGTTTAAGAAATCGTTAGCAATAACTAAAATATATATTATCTCGCACATGCTTGTGGTCTAAAAATCTGAACCGAATCAATCCGATAAAATTGAATTCGAATTCGACATAAATACTAAATAGATCTTGTTTTACGATATTTTGGTTTATGAGTTTTATCCGAACCGAATCCAAACCTAAATGGATATCCGAAAACCCCCAAAATTTCAAAATTCCAAACAAAAATTATACCAAACCTAGTCTTAATCCCAAATATATATATCTACAATACATTAAGATATTATTAAATATTTAAAATAAATATCTATTAAATTAATAATCAACTCAAATACTTAGTTTACGATATATTTTTGGTATTTAGTCAATATTTATGTTTTTATGTTTTGACATCTATGTATTTGAAGTTTAGTTATAAATAAGTTTGTTTGTGAAGTTTAAACAATGTTTTCTTAAGTTTAAATAGTGTTTCTTAGGTTTATTGAGTTGCTCGTTGTTAATTTTAATTCGTTTACGTTTCATATGTATAATTTTCATTCATATAAAGCTTTAGTTTGGCATGATATGTTTGAACTTGTCACGTATAGTTCAAAGAAGAGTTGTATGGTTGATAGACGAGTCTCCAAAAGTTATTTTAAAAAGAGAACAATATAGTTAGAGTAAGCCAATTACACAAATTCATTGAAAAAATTGAAAATATATTGAGCTTAATCAAGTACAAATCAATATTTTTGGAACCAAAAACTCGATTCATATCCGGAACGAAACAATTTTGGATTCAACCGGATATTGCAAATGTAACTAAACCTGAACATAATCTGACTAAACCAAAATTGCACGAATCCAACCTGATTTTATAATATCCAAATGAGACTAAAATTCATAAATCCGAAAACTCGAAACATGAATTAACCCGAACCAAAATCCATTTGGGATCTCGATTGCCTAGCTATAAAGATTAGTGGCTAGGTGGGAGTTTATGTGTTTTAGGCCGATTTGTTTTTGAAAAATTAATACTTTTAAAAAGATTGTCCCGCCTAGGACTAATTACCGATTAGGACACCAATCTTTAAAAACTGCTTAATGTGGATGCAAATGTTATTGTTTCTTGACAACAAATATGAAAATATCGTCATTAAAAAAACAAATATGAAAATATCGTTATTAAAAAACCAAATATGAAAATATTCTTTCACAAAAAAAGAAAAAAATATGTTCATGTTAATTCTAAGATCTTGATTTTGTCTGATGCTATTTTATCTTGATTTTGGTTGCAGATCGGATATCGTCATATTGATTGCGCTCAAATCTACGGCAATGAAAAAGAGGTAAAACGTTTGATTTTGTGGGTCTTGTATTCACGGGATCAAAATATATATACATTATTATTTTTTTGCCTTGATTGTTTGTTGTGTTGATGAGAAGATAATGACAAACATGTGTGTTTCTATGTTAGTGATCGGCTTTATTTATTAAATTCATAAAATCTTGTTGCTTACATTTGTAGATTGGGACAGTTTTGAAAAAACTGTTTGAAGATAATGTAGTGAAACGTGAGGAGTTATTCATCACTTCCAAACTCTGGTATTGTATCTAAAATGCATATTTTCTTATCAATAAATGTAGTTTAAATATCTTTGCATTTTGATATTGTGTATTCAAATAAAGGTGTACTGATCATGACCCACAAGATGTTCCAGAGGCATTGAAAAGAACTCTACAGGATTTGCAGCTTGACTATGTTGATCTCTACTTGGTAAGCGTTCAAACTTTTTTTTACTTTGCTTAAAAACCTAATCTGTATAGCATATCTGTTCACTGCAATTAATTTTCATAATTATTGAGTAACAAATTTTATTTATGATCCTTTTGAAGATACATTGGCCTTTACGGATGAAGAAAGGTTCTGTTGGAGCAAAGCCCGAGAACCTTTTGCCTGTAGATATTCCTAGTACATGGAAAGCAATGGAAACACTCTATGACTCGGGCAAGGCACGAGCCATAGGTGTAAGCAATTTCTCCACCAAGAAGCTAGCCACTCTCTTGGAGTTAGCTCGTGTTCCTCCTGCCGTTAATCAGGTCGAATGTCATCCTTCTTGGCAACAGACTAAGCTACGAGAGTTCTGCAAATCCAAAGGAGTTCACCTCACCGTAAGCCTCACGTTCTATGCCTTTTGAATAAATTTTTCACCATACATTATACACTTTATTTGAAATATTCTTGTAGGCATATTCTCCATTGGGCTCTCCAGGAACAACGTGGCTCAAGAGCGATGTTTTGAAGAACCCTATACTGAACACTGTTGCTGAAAAACTTGGCAAGTCTCCAGCGCAAGTCGCGCTTCGCTGGGGACTACAAATGGGTAACAGTGTGCTTCCCAAAAGTACCAATGAAGGAAGAATCAGAGAGAACTTTGAGGTTTTCGACTGGTCGATACCGGATGACTTGTTTGCCAAGTTTTCACAGATTGAACAGGTACAGCTACATGTCCACCTCGTTCATTATGTAACATAGTTCTCCTGCTTTTCATTCGCTTAGGCTAGAATTAAGATATTTTTGTGTGTGTGTTTGAACTAAATGCAGGCTAGATTATTGAATGCTTCCTTCTTTGTTCATGAGACATTGAGCCCCTACAAGTCTCTTGAAGACTTATGGGATGGCGAGATATGATACTTCAAATGATCTATTTGTTTTATCAATAATACCAAGGCTTCTATGTCTTTCGAACTTTTTAGTTTATATATTCATGAATGTTATGTCACTCAAATAATTTACTTTCATACTAGGTGATTACCCGCGCGCATGCGCGGAGTAAAATTTATATATTAGTAATTATTGAATATTAACTTCGATCGTCCAACCATGTCATAATTCTTTAAACGTATAATCATGGACCGTCAATATAAGGTTGATTATAAGGTCATGTTTGTTGATATTTTTTTAAACCTATTAAATTTACATCGAACTTCAATGATGTTATCTCAATGTTATAATTCACCATCTCACTTCGATACAAAGAATCGTATTTTTGAAATGATATGATTAAATAACATTTGAGATTCGTACTTGCGCGGAATATATATTAATTATGTATACAAATTATTTATAAATATTATTATTTATTTGTGTTAATTTACATATTATACAATTTTAAAATATATTGAATAATTGAAGAGCGAGTAACTATTACATATATAATTAAATTCGAGTAAGAACATAAATAAAAACAATCTATCTTTTTATTTACAATACTTTTTGTTGATAAAAATCAAAATAAATCATTTATTTATTGTATATAGTACATAAGTAAAATTAAATGATATTTACATAGATATATAATATATTTTAATATGAATATTTAGTTATTGAAACTTGTTACTCATATGATTGTATTAACATTTTTATATTTGCTGTAACAAAAATATTATTCTTACTAATATGAATATTTATTAACCGAGGCTTCCAACTCAATGTAAATTTTGAAACTAATATTTTATGTATTTTATATATGATATATATATAAATTTAAATGATATTGAAATATATATATATATATAATTTGAATATATATATATATATATATATATATATATATTTATTTCAATATCATTTAAGGACAAACATTGAAAGTGTTGACTTGGAGACGAAAATGAAATTAAGGTTTTGATTGATCTCAAACTTTTTTGAATTTCCACGGGTGATTTCTTCTTTAATCTACAATATTTGTGCTTACGATAGCGTTTCTATTAACTCACATCTTTTTTGTCTTTGTTTTAATTTCGCGCAAGCGAAATGCATGAGCTTCGATTGATTGAGAAAAGATTTCGACTGTAATATATCAACAGAGATCTGCACATTATGTGGGAGAAACATTATTATATAAATCATTTTTACACATTATTATTTATATTTTGTTCATTATGTATTATGAAATAATAAATGTATTAAATAAATGATAAGCAAATAAATATTATGTATATAACTAAACTGCAGTAAGCACATAAATCAAAGAAATCATTTATTTATATTATATGTTACATAATTAAATTTAAATGATATTGACATAGATATAAAATATTTTTTAATATAAATATTTAATTGAAACTTCTTAATTCCTATTCATATGATTTTATCAACATTTGTATGTTTGTCGTAACGAAAATTTTAAACATTAAACACAGTGAGAAAACTTTTATAGTTTTAGTAGTTAATAACCATTTTAATAATTAATGTGAATTTCAAAATTAAAATCTCCGGATCGCAATACATTTTCAATGAAATTCAAAATTAACATGTATGTATTTTTATTTGATATATATTTTAATTTTAAAAAATTAAAGTATATATATAATATGAATATATATTAAATGATACTTCATATTTATATAGCATGTATGATTTTTTGATCATTTATATTTTTTTTAACAAAAAGGGTAAAGCCATTGTTCACAAATTTTCATTGTATGACTTTTAATAGTTTTATTAATTTATAATTGTTTTAAAAATTCAAATATAACATATAAGAAAAAATCTAGATTTTTATATTATATAATTAATATAATTGTTTTAGTTTTTTAATAATATAAATTAAAAAATGATGGAGGATACAAAAACTATTATCAAATATTTATTATTAAAATAATTAATTTTATATATATGTTAATTATATTAGATAATTTCGTAGTTTTTTTTAAAAAAGAATGAAGAATAATTTTTTATGCATTAATAATCAATTTGATAGTTTTAATAAAATATAATTTATATTTAGATATACAAATTTACTTTTTAAGAAATCTGAGAATCATTTTTAAAATATATAATAAAACGTGGTCACACTTAAATGTTATAACCTTCAAAAATAAAAACATTGTTCCAAAAGAATTTTCATTGTAAGAACTTTAACTGTTTTAGTAATTTATTGTCGTTTTGAAAAAATCAAAATATAATATATAAGAAAAAAAATCTAGATTTTTTATTACATGGTTAATATGATTATTTAATATTTTTAATAACAAAAATTAAACAAAATGATGAAGGATACAAAAATATTATCAAATCTTTATTATTCAAAACATTAATTATCACATATATGTTAATCATATTAGGTAATTTCGTAGCTTTTATTTAAGGAAAGAATGTAAATATCCTTTTATGCACTACTAATCAATACGAATGTTAATTTAATAAAAGTATAATCTATATTTAGATGGACCAACTTTTTTCTAAGGATTCTGAAAGTCATTCTGGTGATGACACGTGACTACACTTATAAGTTGTAATGCTCCAGGATTAATATATAGGGGATTTGTTGTCATTTTGAATCTTAAATAAAAAGCGTAAGAAGCCAATTATGCTTTCCTAATATATTTTAATCATCTTAAATAGAATATGACTGTGTGATATATCATGATTTTTATGAGTTTTGATCATGGCATAAATCTTGTTTAGAGATTTTATTGTATGTTTTACGTAGTTTTAGTTATTGTATGTTCATGTATAGATAAGTTCGGAGATTATGGACCACTTTGAAGCTTCAAGAAAATTAGAGCCAAAGATAATAAGTCGGATTCGATCTTTACGCATGGTGTCGATCGACACCCTTTATGTGCAACACAACCGCCGAGTTTTCACAAGTTTCAAAATTATATTAATATGCAAATTAAATATGTTTTTAATATGTGTGCAAAAATTTAAAGCGATAATTAAAATGAAACAAAAGTAGTATTAGATTTAGGATTCTTCAAATGATTCATGAATTGTTGTATTACTAGAATTTGTTAGGGTTATCTTATATTTTCATCTGGATTGCTTTTAATACTAGATTTTGATTGACAACCTAAAATTATATCTTATGATAACAAGTAGACATGAAAGTGTTATTGA